>VOQZ01000037.1:0-192667 GCA_008079305.1 Phytophthora palmivora | reverse complement strand
GGGCCTTCTGGACAGCGTCCCAGTTCGTCGTGAAGTTGCAAGTCTCCTGACAGAATTTGGACACGAGAGACTTGCGGAACGAGTATTTGGAACGATCTCGTCGCTTCGGAAGGTCATCCAGAGGGACATCCGAGCGCAGGCGCTCCTACAAGGAGGTGACACGGCACTTCAAGATATCGATCAAGTCCAGGCGGAGCTCGCACAGCTCAAGCGAGACTACCAGCTCGTGACGAGCCACTGGGATCAGCGACTGTTTCAAGCGGGTGTCGAGAAGGAGGAGGCACTTCAGAATGCTCGTGATGACATCCGACATCTCATGGAGGAACACAATCGGGATAATCGAGGACTCCGGAAGCAGGTGAAGAACCTTTCAGTGCAGTTGGAAGACGCGAAAATCCATATTCGGCTGCTTGAAGAGCGGCTTCGAGCGTCTGGTTTCAGTCCCATCGACCTCATGAACTTCTTGGGGGGCGGTCGAGGTGGTTCAGTGATCAATGCCCACTGGCAACGTCTTTTGGATCTTCTGGTCCACTTCAAGGATGGATCTGCTGTCGACCCTGCTTGGCGTACCATGATCACAGTCATCGCTGCGGATGATCCAGGTCTCGTGTCGACTCCTTTCGTCTCATTGAGCCGCCCTCGGGATCCGGATGGGGGAGAGTCCCACACAGTCAGAGCTTCCTCGGCATTTGGACCTCACTCGAACGCATACGTCCGTACCAGCAAACACGTCATCGTCTAAGCGCAAACGGTCGTCGGGAAATCCAGCGTCCAAGAAAAAACCATCGTGCTCCGGACACCATCCAGGGTCGTCCGTCGGACTGGGTCAAGCACTCTTCCCACGACTGTCGCACGGACAAGTATCCTTCCATCCAGGCAAAACAACAAGCGTTGACGTCCCTGACTGACTACCCGGTTACTTGGGACGACCTTCGTCTGGATCTCCAAGCACTCATGTTGTCTGGAGTCCAGTACCCGGACGCTGTCGAGTGGCTCAGTGACGATCGGGAAGCCCACGTCACATTTCGTCTGAGCGCACTGGTTGAGATGCTTGTCCGGATGATGTACTGGAATTCTCTAGATGACGTTCACTGGACCAAATACGTCCCACGCCGATACTTCACAATGGCTGAAGGGGTTCTCGACGGTCTCCAAGATCAGGGTGTGGAGCCTGAATACTGGGGCCCGCTTGTCGAAGGTCTAGATGATGATCCAGATCCGAACGCCCTAGTGGTAGAGGCTGATGACGACGAGCGGGTGGACGAAAACTTTGTTCCGGAGGCCGAAAGTGACGATGACCAAGGGCTGGAGTCTTCTCGTCAACCAGATCCAGAAGACTTGCCTCCAAAATCCAAGCGTCGGCGTACCAACTGTGACAGTCTCAAGTCGACATCCCGGAAGGATCGTTCGGGTCAAGGGTCCACGACGAATCTGGCCAAGAAAGCCTTCTCGGATCTGACCTCAGATGACCTACGGATCATCGAAACTCCCGGGGAGAACACCGGCTCATGGATGCATTATGGCGTCCGGATGAAGAGGGGTGACGCGACAGTGACTTCATCGGAGCAGACACTCGGGTTTCCGGACTACGCTCCCAATCGCTACGATCTGGATCTCCTGAAAGAGCGTACCACGTCCAAGGAACGTGAACTCATCGCCCTTTTGGATTCAAAGCCTTGGGATAAGATCTATGCTTTCCGTCCGCGAGAACTCTTCTTCCATGAACGCAAGGATCTCAGTTCTGATGCTCTTATTGCTTTGGACTCCTGGATTGGATTTGTCAGCCGGAACACTCGCGCATTCTGGGAGGAGACTCACTGGCTGACTTTCGACACGTCGGATAACGTATCTCCGAAGTTGGCTGCAATATATCTGGACCGGTCCAAGCGTCACGCTTCCTTCCGGAAGAAAGCACTCTCGTTGCTCCGAAAGGTAGCTCTCAAGCTCCCACACACCATCTGGAACGAGCCCGGCATCTGGAAGTACCCTTCTAGAATCTGCCACTGGGTCTTGATGGACTTAAACCACTGCGATCCAGAGACTTCGAAACCGTACACACTGTTGGAACAACTCGCTATTCTGGACGCTGCCGAACCTGCACGCACACAATGGAGTTCCTGTTCGACGGATGCTGAACGTATCGCGCATCTGCCGAAGGAAGTCCGGAAGTCGTTGATACCAGTGGACAAGCGCATCCAGATCAGAGACCTCTGGAAGTACAGCCGCTAGGAGATGTACACCTAATCGAGTGAAGTCTTTGTTCTGCATAATACCATAGGTAGCGTAACTCCATCACTTAACCACTCGAAATACATCTCAAGTATCGTTGCCATCCAGAATACTCTCTGTTGTAAGTCTATCCAGATTTCGAAAAGCTCATCGCTTCCAAAATCCATAGCAATCCAAAAACAATCAATAATTCAATCGTAATCAAAGCAAAATTCAGTCGTAGTTGCAATCCAAAAGTTCCGTCGTCTGGACGTCCAAAGTCAGCATCTGGATGATTAAACTCGTGGATGGTCGTCCCCAGCTTGCATTGCCTGGAACCTCGCACGCGCCCGAGCTCCTTGATTGAATTCATATAGCAGGGCACCGCAACTGAGTTGGGACACAGGTAACCACTCGGGTTCATCATATCCTTTCCACTTGACCAAGTATTCCCGACTGCGTTTGGACGTCCGAGTGCGTTTGGACCACCGGAGGTCCAGAATCTTCTCAACTTCATACTCACCGTTTCCGGCGTCCGGGGTCCAACTGTCTTCCGGAAGCAGGGCGGCGTCTAAGTCATCGTCATCCTCAACGTCGATCTCCACAATGGGTCGCTTCGGGAATAGGGCACGTGGCTTCAGTCGGCTAATATGCACCCAAGGGTTGACACGGTATCCCGTGCCCTCGACCTTGAGCTTCACCCGGAAGTCCTCATGTACCTCGTCGATCCGAAAGGGCCCATGCCACAGGTGTGCCAGCTTTCTGCTGAGTCCAGTCTGGACTTTTGGAATGTAGAGCCACACGGAGTCACCCTCTGTGAACCCGGACTTCAGACGGTCAGAAAGCTCCCTCCACTTCTGCGTCTGGATTTCGGACCGATGTCGCTTGGCCTTCTTCTGGAGATCTTCAGCAAACGCCATAGCGTAGCTGTAATCCCGTTGCATCTTTCGTCGCCACTCGTAAGCCGACCTTTCTGGAACACTTGCGGGTTTTGGACCCAGCATGGCCGAAATGGTATTCTGGGCATCCCAACCATGGACCAGGTAAAACGGGGTTTCTAGACGTGTCGCATCGAAAGATGTGTTCAGGGCGAACATGAGTCTCTCGACATGGTCGTCCCAGTCACTCTGGTCAGCTTCCATGATGTACGCCCGGATGCTCCGGACGACCGTCTGGACGGATCGCTCCTGTTGACCGTTGGCTTGCGGACGGTATCCAAGTGTCGCCCTCTGGAGGCTCCCTAGTAGATTCCGGAAGCACTCGAAAACCGCACTCATGAATCTGGGATCCTGATCATGCCGGATCATAGAACTTGATCCGAATCTCTGGAATACCACTTGTTCGTAGACCTCCGCGACTTCCTGAGCGGTAGTAGAACTCATCGGCTTGCACATGACGTATCCGGAAAACATATCCTGAAAAAGAAGTAGGAATGTGTTTCCTCGAGCGGATTTTGGAAGATGCGTCACAAAGTCCATCGACACCACTTCGAACGGGTATGATGGCTCGATATTTCCGGGTGACGGTCCTGGGTTAGGAGGCCGTCCCTTCCCGGATGCGCAATCCACACATTCCTTGACGTGTCGTTCCACGTCAGCATACATACCAGGCCAGTAGTATTCCGCGAGGAGTTTCTCGTGCGTCCTCCGGATGCCCTGATGTCCGCCCTGAAAGTCTTCATGAGCATAATGCAGCATGTCGGAACGCAAGGATTTCGGAACGACCAGCCTCAGATCTCCCAGGAAATCCCGAGGGCGTTTCTGGGTGACCGTTGTCATCCGGAACAGAATGTCTCTGGAATCTAGAATGAATAGATCCGCTACCTTGGCAATCTTGCGGAGTCGTCTACGCGAGAACCTCTCCAAGTCACCTTTCAAGAATGCCTTGAGTTCCGACAGGTATTCATCGGCATCTTGATGCACCTTGATACGTCTCCACCTTTCAGCCTGAAGTTCAAGTGGTCCCATCGGAGGTATGTCGGGGTTTCCGGAATCAGGATGCCCCGCCTCGGTAATGACTGCCATCACTCGAGCGGCTTCAGGCAAGGGAGCGGATTCCGGGCCAGGTGTGACCTGGTCATCCGAATCGTTGACGTTTGGAATCTGGGTTCCCGGACAATCCGCATCCGGAATTCCAGACTTCATCAGCTTTTCAGGGATTTTAGACACAAGTTTTAGGTGCCTCAAGTCACCTTCATCCGTGACAGTCCACGACTCGTCCAATGCAAGGGTCTTGGCCGTCAAGTAATCGGCGGCCTGATTATAATCGCGCTTGAGATGTACAAACCTGATCTTCCGGAATCCGCGTTTCAGAACTTCGGCCTGTGCTAAGTGTTTCTGCAGGTGTGGCTGGTTACAGTTGATCAATCCTTGAACTTGCTGAATCACGATTCTGGAATCCCCGACAACCACTAATTCCTCGATATTCTTTCCGGATGCCATGATCATCCCTTTCAAGAGGCCATGGTATTCCGCATCGTTCACAGTGACGTCATCCAGAGCAAAACCTCGGGCTTCCATAATCTTCCACCCAGGTAGTTTCCAGAGTACGCACCCGCAACTGCCTTTCCGGGTTGATGTCTTTGCAGCACCATCAAAACTCAGGACGACACCTTCATAGTCTGACTCTAGCATCTCGATGCTCATCACGGGGGGTTTCCGGATGCGTCCCTTTATCGGGATCAGGGATTCCGAAATCTCATCCAGATGTTCTCTCGGAGTGATCCCAGCACCCATAATGGCAGCCAGTCCATCTTCGTCCTTTTGGACTTTCCGGATGTCTAGATTCCAGTGTGACAATGTGAGTCCCCAAGGTACACACCTTCCATCAGCAGACTTCGAGTTGATGACCCACTTCAAAACAGAGTATCTGGTATACACGATCAGCTGGGATTGCTCTATCAGTGTCCGAAATACCTGAAGTACCCTCAGGATGGCAATGACTTCCTTTTCCGCGATATGATACCGGATTTCGGACTCGTTCAGGACACGGCCTGTATATCGGACCGGATGTATGACCCCGTCGTATTCCTGACCCAGGACGGCACAAGCTGCCCAGGCGTTCGCATGTGGGATGATGACGAAGGGTCGATTCCGGTCTGGATGCCGCAAGAGGGGGGTCGAGACGATCTTGTGCTTCAGGATTCCAAAAGCTTCCTTCGCCTGGTCCAGATTCCTTCCTGATCGAATCTGCTCGTCCGTAAGCTCGTACAGCACCGCAGCGATAACTGGGAAATCCTCAATGAACTTGTGATAATAGTTCAAGCTTCCGAGAAAGGACTGTATCCCTTTCAGGGAGTCTGGAAACGGGAGATCCAAAACTCCTTTCGCGATCTTCGGGGTTGCCCGGATTCCTTCTGCGCTAATCTCGTGAGACAGGTATGGGATGCTCAGCTTTCCAAATTCACTCTTTGGAAGACTTACTGAAATGTTCCAGTACCGAAGTCGGAATAGCAGGGCATTTAGATCCTCACATAACTGGTCCCAAGTCGGCGCACCATGAGCGATGTCATCAATGTACGAGCTACGACCCAGGACCGGACTCATCTGAGAAGGAGCTGGAATATTCCTCTGGAACACAGTCATAGTATCGGAAAGAATCGGGACCTGACTTTCAGAAGCCGGGTCTCCAGATTCCGTCAACTTCAGGAATTCCAAGACTTCCGGATCCACTTCAGCTTCTTCCTCGGGAGACAAACGCACGAATCCCCACAAGCAGTTGTTGATTACCGCTTGGTAAACCAACGGTGCATTCTTCAATCCAAACGGCATCCGGATCCACTGAAAGTGTCCAAAAGGACAAACAAAAGCCGATATCAATTTGGCGCGTTCAGACATCCGGATCGCCCAGAACCCACTCGCCATGTCCAGACTCATGAACCACATTGCACTCTCGAAACCAATCAGGAGGTCGTCAATCAGGGGTAGTGGGTAGTTGGATAACACAATAAACCCATTAACCACCCGATAGTCAATACACATCCGGATGTCCTCACCATTCTTTTTAGGACGATGACAATTGGAGAGGCCCATGGCGATTCCGAATGTTCGATCAATCCAGTTTCCAGAAGCTTCTTCAAAAGTTCATACACCTTGACCGCCAAATGAGGTGCTATCGATCGCGGACGTTGGGCGACAGGTTTAGCCATCCCGACATCCAGATCGCAGATCACACCTCTTGCAGGAGCGGGTGCTGCATTACCGTCGCCCAAAAAGATACTGTGATGGCTTTTCAGGATTCCACGAAGTTTCCGCTCTTCTTCCGGAGAGGTCTTTCCGGGTTCCCCGACGTCAGCCTTCTCAATATCGCATTTTGGACTCAACTCGTGTACTTCCGGAAGCATCACCAACTGATCCTTCAACTGAGACAGCATATCACTTCCCTCGTGAACATACACAGCCGGTTCCAGATTCAACTCTTCCGCATTCAGGTGTAGGCATCGGATAAACTTCGTTTCCAGCTTCCGGATGGCCTTGCTTACTAAGTCCGCCTCAGAAGAGATTCCAAGATGTAGGTTTCCGGATCCCTCTTCCTTGTCAGGCGGTCCTTCCAGGTTCCCATCGCTCGGCACGCCCTCGATCGCATCGAAAAATTCTTCGTCCTCTGAGTCCCCTGGGGTTTGGATTTCCGAATTCACTAAAGGGTCACCTTTACAGGGACCTTCTTCACATGAATATTCCGGAGTCTTCACCGCTTCCGGCGGATCTTCCCAAATTCCCTCCGAAACTTCACTGATCATCTGAAGCCCCTCTGGATTCCAGACATCCAGACGTACGGCATCTGAATCCGAGACGGATTCCGAACTCGAACGTGGCGGGTCTTGTAAACATACCATATGGACCCCAGAACCTCCTCGAGGTGGCCTTGTTAGTAACTTCTTCGGCCATGGGTATTCTGGCTTCCGGACGCTTGGAGGTTGGGATGCCTCGATTGCTTGAAGATATCTTCGTTGGCGAAGCTGTTCCTGACGAGAGTTCGTGTTCTCGTAAATCAGGACTTCCCATTCACGATACCTTCGGAGTCCAGGTCGCACGAATCTCCCAAAAGGATAGCATCCGAATTCCACAATCTGGGCGACAGGAGTGTTCGTGTCTATGCAAACATCCTTTTCGGAAATGTTGACTACCTTCACCGCGACCGCCCATGACTTCGCACCATATATCAGCTGGGTCACCCAGCGATCACCTCGTCCAGCCCAGACTACTTCACGCTGCGGATTACTTTGGCCATAATTGATACGGATGACCGCTTGTTCCCCTGGCCCCAAATAAAGGGTTTCCGGTGGCCGGACTTCCAGACGCAATCCTTTGCGTTGTTGGTCGAAAGTTCTTCCTGAAAGCATGACGTTTTCTTCGTCTGGAAGTTGCACCAATCCTTCACGAATACACAGTCGTACTCCTGCCGAGTACATGAAGTCCATTCCAAGCAACACGTCAACACCCTCGCCAATGTTGGCTACCCAGAGTTCCAGAACGTAAACTACGTTCAGACCCAGGGTGACTTTAACTTCGGTTTGGGCAGCGATGTACGTCGGGACACCTCCTAGTCCAGATACCCGGAGCTGTTTCCGGAAGTCCAACTTGAGCTTGAGTCTACGCGCAAGATCCAAACTCAGCATACTCACCGACGCTCCGGAATCCAGAAGGATATCCGTCCGAATATTATTCACTGCACCATGTACCATTGCAACCCGTTTTGACGTCTCCGATCGATGTTCTTCCCACCATCCATATCTCTCTCCGGGTTTCAGTCTGAATTCCACCGGGGTGTCGTCCAAATTGTCCGGATTCCAATCATCGTCCAGATCTTTAGAATCAACATCTGGAAAAAGTTCGTAACCGGAATCTGGAACCTGAGAGTCATCTTGGGTTATAGTCATGCATTGATGGTTAACTTGTTGTTTCTTCAATTCTGGGCCGACGTACGCTAACACACACAATTCTGGGGGTTTCTTGAGCCCGACGCGTTCTGGATCCCCATCCAGCGGGCTTCTTAGTTTAACTGTTGTTCCCCAGAATCGGCGTCCGAATCCAGCAGTTTCTTCCGGATGGCGGTCGGTACTTCCAAAGTCCCTTGTCGGATAAGGTTTTCCAGATCTTGGATTGCCTCATGCTTCCCACAGTGTCCCTCGTGGTACTTGCCACAATAATCACACTGCCGCATCCGGCAGAATCGTACCGGATGGCCTTTCCGATGACAGCGTTCACACTCGATGTCTGCCCAGCAGTCTTCCTTGAGATGCCCAAAGTTCCTGCAGTTCTCACAGTATCGGGCGGAATAATGGGGGTTCCGGAAACCTTGACGTCTGGGATCGTGTTGTTCCGGATGTCTCCTGGAATCCAGACGATCTGTTGAAGACTGGGGCCTCCAACCTCCTTCGTGAAGAATCTTGTAGACTGCTTCTGAAAGATTTTCCATGCTAGGGAATCCAGGTTCCTGATTATCGGACTTTGTCGTCGTGGTTTCTGGAGCCGCTTTTCTTCTTCATCCTCAAACTTCACATGGCGGTCCCCTTCATCCGAATCGTCTTCACTTTTGGCCAGATATGCTCGTCCAGAACGCTTCATCCGGAACTTGTCTCGAGGGACGTTGTCCGCTCTGAAATCCCGCTTTGGAGGTGGGGTGTCGTAGTCGTCTTCCAGAGTCAGATCTTCATGTTGCTTCAGGACGTACTCGACATCTTCCAAACTCCGGAGACGTTGACCTTGAAGGGTCGTCCGGAGTCTAGAATCCAAAAGCTTCTTAGTGAATGCCTTCAAATGCTGCTCTCGATACTTGGACGATCCGTCAATCTGGATTCCCGCTCTATCCGCCACCTTGTTGAGGCGGTAGTAGAAATCCAAAGGTGTCTCGGACTTCTTCTGGAACATCGTGTAGTATCTCTCTGCATCCGGGGTCTTCGCCTTACAGTAGCGTTCCTTGAATGCTTTCAGAAAGTCCTTCCACTTCCTCCGGATCTTCGGCCGCAAGTTCGCTCGCCAGTTCCGGACTGCCGGGGATAACTTCAGCTTCATCTCGTAAATCTTCACATTATCCGCCCAACCGCCTTGCACCGACATGCTCTGGAACTTCTCCAGCCAACGCATCCGGGTGGCCAAAGGCGCCTTCTCATCGAAATCTTCTAGAGTACTCGCGTTGACAAACGGCTTGAACATATAAGTGGTCGTTCCGCCTGCCGTTGTAGTCGTCACTCCAGGAGCCTTGTCCTCAATGAAGCTACTGTCCGAACTTCTAGAATCCGCACTCGACCCACTTGATTCGAAGCTTGAGTCAGAGGAACTTGGGTCGTCGGACGGCGCTCGCTTCCGGGACGTCGACTTCTTGCTGTGTCTGGACGACGAGCTTTGTTTCTTCGAGTCGGTCCTTCTAGACACGCTCTTCCTGGCAGCATCCTCCGCCGAGCGCTTCCGGACATCCCGGTCCCTCCTTTCAGATGTATTCTTCTTCCTTGTCGTCGACTCCTTCTTCACCACTAGAGTCTGAGGCGCCAATGTCTTGGACACTTGCTCCCTAGGCGCTTTAGAATCACGAGTGACGACTTGTAGAGCTGCTGCAAGCTGTGCGGCAAAGACTTCGTCTGGGTTCCGAACAGCTGTTTTCCAGGAATCCAAGTCAGATACATTTGGAGATGGGCCACTGGATACTGGACGCAAAGTTGCCGGATCAGATGATGGGTGACCTTGAGTTGCACTTGTCTCAGGCGGTTTGCTGGCTGCTGATCGCAGGTCGCGCACCTGTGAAGCCAAGAAATTATGTACAGCCTTCGCCGCCTCTCGTTCTCGCTTCCGTGCGGTTTCCAATGCTTGTAGCTGTCTTTGCAGCTCCAACACCTTCTCGTCTTCAGCGGGACGTGCCTTGGTCCGTGCATCCCGAACACCCTCCGAACGCCGCTTGTGCGGTGGTCGTTCGGATGTCGGGGTGTCTAGATCTCGAACTTCGGCCAAGGCTTCCTGGCCGCGAACAGGGTCTTGATTCAGTTCCTTCATCGGGAACATCGCTTGGAACTTGGAATCCAGGAGTTTCTCTAACTTGGCATCTATATTCCCAGACAATCTCTCCAGAGCAGAACCCTGCTGGTCTTCCATCCTGGCCATGACTTCTTGGAGTTGATACATGGTATTCAGGGCAACTTGCGTGGATCCGAGCCAGCCGACTTAGACGATCGTTCCGAGCGGGGCGGGGTTTCAAAGGTCCTTTGGCGTCGGCTATCAGACTTTTGGACACTTTGTGATCCCGATTCCTCAATTGGTGGAGACCGTCGATCCGCTTCGTGTCGCCTAGAAGACGACTTGTTACGTTTCTTCTTGGATCTCTCTTGCTTCTGCGCTTCTGAACCCTCGCCATCTTGATCACCAGGAGTGCGAGGTGCTTGGTGGGTAACCTGGAACGTGATTCCAGATTCCGCCGCCGCCCCACTTCCAGACCCCCGCGCAGTCATTGCCATCGGGTTGAACGCTGAATAGGGCATGTGCGTCCTAGCACTCCGACTCATCCCAAATCCTGATGACTCCGAAGTGCTTTCCCGAGATGTCCGGGTTCCGGAGGTGGCACTTACCATCGACTCACTTGATCCCCCAGAAGTCTCAAACATGCTGGACGACTGAGCTGAACTCCCTCGTTCCGGAACGCTCCGGTGTGAAGACAAGTTGCTTCGGGACGATGTGAATTCCAGATCAGCCTCCAGATTTCGGATGACGGTAGACGGCACGGATGGCATCGACGAAGGCGCTGGTGACGGAATCGACGACTGTGGTGGCCGAGGCCTTACGCGTTGGATGCGTTTTGCCTGGACATCCTGATGGACAGGTCCCCGTGGACTTCTCAACTTCCGAAAACCGGATGCCACGAGGAGCTCAGTGAAGTCTCGTCCCAATAGAGAGGCTTCGTAATCCGAAATGAATATGCTTCCACCTTGATAAGTGGCTTCTGGACGTACTTGATAAAGTATTTCCCTTCCAGAGGCCGCAAGAATCTGGGCGTATTCCTGCATCCGGACTACTAACTGTCTCCACTCGATCACCTCCACAGTCAATAACTGTATCACTTCGCCAACGACTTGTCGAACGAGATCTGGATGTACCTTGAAGACACGCGTCCGGAACCATCCAGGTACCAAGTTCACAAAACCAAACCCGGCTTCGAACAGTAGAGTCTGAAGGACGGCTATACATTCTCGAGGTGAGAATGCCATCGGCGGGATCAAGCCTGCTCGTAGATCTTGGGCCGTTCCAAAAGTGTGACGCTGGATCTGAAGTTCTGAAATCCAGGCATCTGTCTGTGCCGGCATCAACATCCGACGATTAAGATATTCGGAAGTCTTCGAAGCCGCATGAAGGAAGGCTTCGATATCCAGATGTACGGGAGGCCAGTCGTATCTGACGTCAGGTGGAACGCTCCTTTCGGAACCATCGCGCTCCCAACGTCTTACCTGCTCGGCCACATATGCCTTCGCGAGACCTTCGGTCATCTGTACTTCAGACGCCCCAGATGGAACATCTTGATGCTCTTCCATTCTAGAATCTGGAATATCTAATCTACTCGGCTCTTGTAGAGGCACCTCAGAGGGCATTTGGAACGGCGCCTGGTCCGGATACAGTGTAGGCATCCGAAGTTGCGGAGTTACTGGCGGGGACATGCTATTGTCTTCAAGCGCAGTATCTTCCTGAACCGGCGACAGCGGGCGATCTTCCTGCTTCACGCGCGGTGACTCCTCTCGAACTCCAGATACAGTATCTAGATCCACTCTTTTCGGCGGAGAAGAATCTAGAACTCGATCCTCCGCGGGGGCTTCAATCTCGACGACTTCATCTTCAGTAGCCTCCCTTCCGGAATCTTCAGCATCACTCCCGACGATTTCAGACTCCTCACCATCGGACTCCTCCTGATCGGAATCCTCTTCCTCCGAACCCGACTCGGATCCGGATTCTTCTTGCTCAGGGTCGCCTTCTCGGTCCGAAGTTTCTTCCAGATCACCTCCGTCCAGACTTGCGTGGTGTGCATCCTCAACGGAAGATCTGGAATCCTCCTCCCGGAGATCCGGCAACTCCTTCGCTTCCTGGGCAGCCTTTCGCTTCGCGGCGTTGGCCTGGCGAGCTCTTCTCATGATCGTATCTAAATCTTCATGCTCTTCAGGCAGCTGCCCCTTCAACCGACGCGACGATCTGGATGCCATACCGGACCCAGAATCCGCGTCTCTCCCTTTGCGCGCGCTTTCACTTCCAACCATCACAACCACGATTAGAAAGTTAGTTAGCACTCAGTTCCCCTGAAACTAATCGAATCGAATATAAAGTAACTCGGTGATACACTCGGTATCGAATCCGGGCACGCGCACCAGCTGTGGCGAAGTGGGTGAACACTTTTCGGCTTCCGGACTGGAAGTCGGTCGCCCAGAGTGTATAGTGCGTGTCCAGGTGGGTTCTGGAATGAAACGTCCAGATGCCAAGTGGGGTCAGTCTCAACCTTCCGGGATCCTATGGGTATCCGAAAGGCAGAGTTGGCGTGTGACCTTGTGGTATCCCTTTGGGTATCGTTTGTCTTCGTGTATCCGGTGTAGTCACCAATGAGTTGCTTCTGGATGCCGATCGAGTCCAGGTAGCTAAATGCCAGGTACTTTCCAGATGTAGTCGTCTGGAATCGGTGAAAGACTATTAGCAAAGTCTTCCCCTAGCGGTTAACCAATACAATACAGAGAGTTAATATGCAAATATACAGCCGCTCTTATTCTTTGTGGCCCTTGAGCGGTGGGCACTCCAGATGCCAGTCGACGGAGTCTGATTCCGGAACACTGGCTCAGTTCCGGGACTCTCACAAGCGCACCACTTCCGGATAACCACTTGGTTACCGAAAGACAATATTCAAATGGAATCCGGGATTACTAGAAAGTAATCCGGATAACCCTCAATATACAATCCTATCACACAGTAGTTAATTCAATACAGTTCCAAGGGGCTAACTACTAACAACCTCCTAAAAACGCAGTTATAATATGAAATGGGTATCCGGAGGCCGGAATACCAACTGGAATATGAAATAGGAAGTTCACTTCCGGATGCGCCTTCCGGATCCCTTACCTAACTTGGTCTTGACCTTTGTGGAGAATCCCGCGGCGGTATACGCTGTCGTCGCGGCCTAACGCTGGCGGAGGTGACCCCGAGCCCTCTTCTTGAGGCTGGTCGGCGGTTCTCGGCAGTGGTGGCTTGTGGGAACCTCCCGCACACTCACTTGCGTCCTTGGTGGCAAATTGAACTCTCTGTTATTTATGTATAAGTATTTTGCTAAAGTCTCTGCTAAACATCTTGATTTCACTATAGAAAGAGGCAGGGAGCGCGTGTTTCTGTCGCCGAAGCCCGAAGAATTCCGGCTGGTGCCGAGCACATCCTGGTCGGTCGTCTTAGTCGGTCGGTAATCACTTGGCTTGAGTATACGTAGAGCTTCAACTGGATAGTGGGTACAAATCAGGATTTCCCCGGATGCCAGTCCCTTCCAAATGCTCTTGGTGTTTGAATTCCACGTGACCTTGGGCGGCTTCTAGAGTTCTTTTCACAGGATATACTTGGATACTGTATGGGCACCTGGTTCCGCTATATCAGGACTCCGGATGCAGATGGTCGACTCGGGATTCCGGGCCGGACATGGATTCCGGAGATTATCGAAAGTATTCCTGAAGCGTAACGCTTACATCTTCCCAGATTCCTGTCCCAATGTTGTAAAATCTCAGCCAATCAGCTCACAGATCAATGAATGGTCCTGGGAGGCGGCTTCTGGGGCGAAAATTCAAACCCACAGCTTCACAGATACTTTGACTCCTGTTGATCAACATGTGCATGAAGTACCTGGACAGTCCACTCATGAAGAAGGTGAACAAATAGCTATATTGGTCCCATCTCCACGCTGGCACCACTGTGACGAAGTGACGTCACTTTGTAGACACGAGGATGGACCCGACCAGACAGCGGTGGGGGACATGACAAGCAAATCCGAGAGCGACCCGTCTATGATGTCGTGATTACGCAATCCACAATCCCACAACCCGCCATCAGTCGGCCCACGATCTGAATACCCGCGATCTGGTTACCCGCGATCCCGGCACCCGTGATCTGATACTTACGATCTGAGACCCACGATCTGGACCGAGATCGAAATGGTGCAATCATTTAGACAACCCCGAGTTGTCGGGATGGGCCATGGACAGGCGAACAGATATATGGCGTACCACAAGTATGGTACATATGACTATGGATGGTCAGGAGCGAAGGGGCCAGCGCGGGGGGGGGGTGTTGTTAGATGCATAGGAGGATAGGAAGAAGGATCTTTGGGTTTCCATTGAATACAGACTGAGTTTTACCTTATACTACACAAGTGGCTTCCTGACTCCGGGTGGAACGTATATTGGCCCCCGAAGACTGATTTCTACTTTGTACCTCGCTAGTGACCTCTGCATCCCGGGTGGAACGTATATTGGCCCCCGAAGGCACAAGAATCACCGAAGCGACGGAATATACGGCGTAGCGACGCCTGGATTGCTTGACCAGGTTCGTGATCGACTCAGCGCTCAAAAAGATCCCGCCGATAGTAAGCGGTAAGCACTGGAAAGGACCCACACACCCAAGGACACCACGCCCTAGGACACATCGCCCTAGGGCACCCCAGTCGTAGAACAAGATATATTGGACGCTTATCTACGACTACAACCCGACGACCGCGTGAAGAAGTTTCCGCGCGATCATCAAACAATCCCGAGTACCGTCCATACGGTTCCTCAACTTACAACCAACCAAGGCATCTTCACGTCACCGGAAGAGTGCAACCCGCCCCACCGACGGGTACACAAGGTGAGACCAAGCTCAGCGTCAGTGGACAATCGGAGTACCCCCTCCGTTAGTCGGTAGTCCGGAGCACAGTGAGCAAGGGCCTTCCGGCAGACAGCAATCTCTGCCGAGCCACTTCGCCACAATGGTGCGCGTGCCCGGATCTTCTGGTGACTCACAGGGATTTCACCGTGAGTCCAACGAAGATGCCACCAAGATCAAGTTGGAACCCGGGATTGAGGCGTTAGCGGAAGGCGTATCGCCGCAAACGCTGCTGAGTGAAGCAGGATACACTCATCGCCAGAGCGCTGGGAGGAGCTCTGTTGATGACAAGGAGGGAGGCCCAGCGATGGACCTCGAAGAGAAACCTCGACCTCCTCCCCAGGCTCCCGCAGGAGCCCCCGCGGAACGTAACTCGCGTTACGTTTCGCCGGATGAAGGCCCATTGGCGCAAGCCGATAGACCTTCATCCACCATTACCCCTCCAGCGTCGCGTGCAGCCTCGAAGAAGAAAAAACCGAAATCCACGCGGAAAAAGCTGAAGGCTCCTGATTCGGATGTCGAAGGCCGCGAAGAGACGCAGAACTGGGCAGCGGACAAGATTGCGTTGACTTACTATCAGAGGGAGTTGACATCATTCCTGACCGAAAACCCGGTCATGAAAATCATGCGCCCAAAGATGAGTAACATGCCGCAAGGGCCAGTGACAGCGCTCATCGAAACCTCCAACAAGCTCGAAGCAGTCCAAATCCTGATGCGCACGATGAAAGAAACAGGCATCGAGCCGAAGCATTTTGATGCGAATGTGCTATTTGATCTGGAACTGGTTGCGATCCAGGATGCAACGGCGACATTGCACAAATTGCTGGTGCCACTGACCAGCAGCAAAACTCTCAGAGAAACGCCCAAGCTGACGACTTTCCGGAGTCCTGAGTACCAGACCGGTTCATCCCAATACGCGTCGGCCACCTCGGAAGCAGGATCAGTCACTTCAGTGGATCTACAGCGTATGACGTTGGGACCCTCAGGATCATCAGTGCTACACGTGCGCAAGGCGAACACAAGCCAAAATCAGCCAGGAACGGCGTACGCCCCGTTGAACTCGGATCGTATGCATACATTTTTCAATGCAGCGATGGACCGGTTCCTCAAGGAACAGCAAACGGCAAGAACGCATCCAATGACTGAATCGCAAACTGATCCCCGAGGAATGAGGGATGTCGAAATGGAGTCCGTGGGGTCACACAGTGGCTACCAGGGTGAATTCGACCCGGATGACCTCAGCATCAACGTACCCCGGCCAGCACTGGTGGCGTCCGCAGGCGTATCATCGGGGACCCAGCCCAGAGCCGGTGTCGCCGCACCACGTATCCGAGTGTCTGCGATCTCGGAACTCAAGGAGTTCTCAGGCAAGGAGAACGATGAAGACCGTGCAAGAAGCTGGCTGGTCAAAGTAAAGTCTGCGTTCGTTCGCGACCAAGCCTTGGACGGTGAGAAATGTCTCGTCTTTGGTGATCTGCTGACTGGTCCAGCACGCAATTGGTATAGACAACTGAGTCGTTCCACGCGAAGCAACTGGAAGGATCTGCTGGGAAAGTTTCAAACGCAATACTGCGGGCAAGGCGTATCCGTTGCAAGACAATACTACCACGCAAGAAAGCGATCCGACGAGTCACCACTGGAGTACTTGCATCGTTTGATCGTCGCCGGCCTCAGAGCAAAGCTGCAGATTAAGGACGGTCCCGAAGCAACGAGACGCAAACACGTGAAACACTACATCGAGACACTGGACGATCGCGATTTGGCCGATCAGCTAGCGATACTGCGACTAGCAGACGCGGATGCTTTAGAAGATACGTTGCGTGCTCGTCAGCGAGCCAAAGCTCGCCAAGGGAAGGCACACGCCGGATCCAACAGATTCCGGCAGAAGGCGGCCCCAACGCCTAATGCCGCCCCACCGAAGACGGCCCGAGCAGTGCAAGCGGTACGAACGACGTCGGATTCCAGTGAATCCGAATCGGATACTGGAGACTCGGGATCGGAGGACGAGTTCCGTCAGATATACGTAGCCGCCTTTGCCGGCCGCGACAACCAGGAAAACCCGCGATCCCCACCCCGGGACGACGGAAAACCGAAGTTAACACGCTGCACTCACTGCGGATCGTCTAAACACGACGGCCTAATCAAAGTCACGCTGGCTGGAACGCTGGTATACTACTTTGACGCATGGGTCGGGTCCCTGTCAGGCCAAGAGGCTATCCTCGGCATGGACTTTATGGTACCTGCCGGAATACGGCTGGACCTTGCAGACGGAACACTTTGCCTCCCTGATGAGGCAAAGTGTGGTGCGTATCCAGTTGGCAGGTCGCCGCCAGTTATTCAGCGCGCACTCGAGACGATTAGAACTGGGTCATGACATCGAAATTCCTGTCGCGGACTCGGTGGAAGTTCCAATCTATCCGCGCAGGACAGATCGACAAAAGTTGTGGATCACGCGAGGTGAACGGTGGGCCAACACTAATCCAGGGACTGGGTCGGCGCAGCTATTTGCGAATAACCAACTTGTCCAACCAGCCTCTAACTCTTTTCGACGATACATGGATTGGAATCTGGTTATCAGGAGATCACATACCACGACAAGACGGTTTCGTCTCCATAGGTTCACGCCGGTATAATGAATGGCAGAGTCTTGCTTTCGAGGCAACGACGGATCGACGGGAAGACGCAGGATCGGACGATGTGACGCTGGGACCGATGGTTGAGCGACCTCGATACGATCGCCCGACTCAGATCCTGACGCGACAAGCGAATCATCCTAAGGTCGCTACGACCCAAGCAACGGATCCAAAGGGAGAGCCGAAGGTAGACCCCTCAGAAGCTGGTATCAAGCGCGAGGAAGGAAGAGAAGTGGATGAGGTGTTCACTGAAACACCAGGGAATCCCGAGCCGGATCAAACGAAGATGCAGCCGGAAGATCGGGACTCACTGCAGGCGGATGATGGGAAGGAGCTACATGAAGCAGATCAAGTGTGTATCCACGAGGGCGGTGATTTGTTCGCCGAAGATGTCGAGAGCCAAATGGCGGTGTTGCCGGAAGTGGTAACCACAGCGGAGGAAGTCACCATCGATGACCTCCAGGTGGGAGACCCTGAGATTAATACCCCAGAGAAGATCGACAGACTTCGGCAAATCATCTGGAAGAGAGCCCATCTCTTGATTGGGAAGGGGAACGCATTACCGCCCGCTGCATTAGGCGAGATCTGCGACATCGATGTGGGAGGAGCGACGCCGATCGCGCAACGTTGCCGACGGGTCGCTCCACAATTTCGGGAGAAGTTGTCCGATCTCATCAAGGGGTTACTGTCCGCAACGATCATCACGCACTCGACCTCACCTTGGGCTTCACCAATCGTGATCATCATAAAGAAGAATGGGGTGGATATCCGACTCTGCATCGATTACCGGCTGGTGAACAGCTTGACGAAATTAATGGTGTACCCCATGCCGTTGATCAACGATCTCTTGGAAGACTTAGACAAAGTGCTCTGGTACTGTTCCTTGGACATGGCAAGCGGGTTCTGGGTAGTCTCGATGACGGAACGCGCGCGAAAAATATCTGCTTTCATCACTCCTTTCGGGCTATTTGAATGGATGCATATGCCATTCGGGCTAAAAATGCGCCGCAAATCTATCAACGTCTCGTAGACAACGCACTATATGGACATTTGCGTATCGGTCCCGGACACCACCACGAGGGAATAAAAGACGTGTTCACGGAAGGCGAACCGGATCCCGAATCCGGACCGTCAGTCTTGGGAAGAAGGTCGTACATCGACGATATTTTGGTAACCGCAAACTCGTGGAGCGACCTCTGCGAGAAGGTTGAGAAACTGCTCGACGCCTGCGACCGTTGGAACCTGTCGATCAGCGTAATAAAGAGCTCCTGGGGATACCACAAGGTTGCATATTTGGGCCACCAGGTATCGGCGAATGGGCTCGAAGCGAGTCCGAAGGACCTGGACAACTTGGCGAATCTGCCGTTCCCACAAACTCTGCGAGCGATGCAGTCCTTTTTGGGAAGCCTGAACTATTATAGCCGTTTCATCGAGGATTTCGCAGTCTACGCAGCAGTCCTGTATGAGTTACGCGAGTCCGACTTTCATAAACGGCGCCGCGCCAACAAGATCAACTCGGCTGGTCTGAAACCTGGGGGCGATCCGACAAAGGCGAACGAGGACGACCGCTGGGCAAAAGCAAAGACTGCGTTCATCAGACTAAAAGAGAAAATAGTCGCAACCCCGACCTTGCGGCACTTCGATCCCTCTAAAACACCAGTAATTGTCCTCTACGCGAACAAGTGGGCCATCTCCGCAGCTTTGATGCAAGAGTACGACGGAGTCTACTGGCCAGTGACGTTCACCAGCCGCACCCTGAAGTCCAACGAGATCAACTACGGGATGGTAGACAAAGAGGTCCTGGCTCTCCTTCGGATTTTGGATATATGTTACACTCAACTGGTAACGCGGCCGATCAAAGTGTTGTCACGATATTCCACACTGGCCTGGCTCTTGAATTCGTCGGGTTTCGACGGACGTCTGGGGAAGTGGGCCGCGCTGCTGTCGTGTTGGACGCTCGAAATCACGAAGTGTGCCAGAGGGGAAGAAGAGATACTTGGGGCTATCGCCGCGAGCATTACACCGCGAGATGAAGTAGATGAGGCGTTAGTAGCGATTGCGCCTAGGAAGCAACCGCGCAAGAACCTTAGCACTCCGTTGCCGACGATCGGGCCGGAAGAGGCGCTGCTGGTCGCAAGCTTTGACGGATCTGCACGTACGAAGAGGAAGGGGGGAGCATTCAGTGCAATTATCTGGAAGCTCCCGGAGTGGTCCATCCTCGAAGCGATGTCCGACTACAGCGAAGATTTGACCGTCAACGAAGCTGAATACCGGGGGCTCCTGCTGTGTTTCGATCTGCTATCCGCCAGAGACATGGGACGGGTAGTGATCTGCGGGGACTCCAACTTAGTGATCCGGCAAATGCGGGGCGAGATCGATTGTAAGGCCCCGGGCCTGCAACTGCTTCGCCAAAAGGCATTAGATCGGCTGCAATCGTGGCCCCAACATGACTTTCTGCATGTGAAGAGAGACTGGGATCAGAGCGCCGACCGACTAGCGAGCTCCACCCTCCAACGCCAAGAGGGAGAGGTCGTCACCGCAGAAGAAGATTGCGAGGATCTTCTGACTCTAAACCGGCTAGACGAATTATTACGACCCAAACCACCCGAGGCTGCGATACACGTGTCAGCGATGACCCGAGGAAGAAACGGATCGCGACCGCGATCCAACATCCTAGCGGAGGACATCGTACAGCGTATACGATGCGAACGAATTCGGACGGCCCAGAATGAGGAGAAGTGGATCGCGGACTTGAAAGCATATCTGCAAGGAGACGTGAAGAACTTGACGGCCGACGAGGCGAAAGCGTATTCTAAGATCGCGTCGGAATATGAGGTCGACGAAGCCAACCTTTTGTTCTTTTGCCCCCGACGTATGAGTCGGGACGACGACAGAGACGGAGCCGTCAAGCTAGTTGTCCCGGAACGCCTGCAGCAAGATTTTCTGCATCATTATCACTCCAGTATTGAGGGAGGGCATCAGGTCATCGGAAGAACGTACCAGAGGATTAGATCGCGTTTCCACTGGCGAGGCCTATAGAGAAGTGTGCAGAGATACGTGGGAGAATGTACAGACTGTGAGACCGGCAATGGACGACCTTCTGTACAGGGAGAATCCCCTGGGAATATCCAGGGTACGTACCCATTTCAGGTAATATCGATGGACCATATCCCGTCGCTACCGCGGTCTTTCAAAGGCAATACGGAGTTATTAATCTGGGCCGACGTGTTCTCGGGGTACGTGATCGCTAAAGTGAGCTCGTCAAGGGAAGCACAAACCATAGCTGAAAACTACGAAGAATGCGTCTTCCGCAGATTCGGCGCCAGCGAGGTGATCAGGCACGACCGAGAACCCGGGTTTATGTCGGAATTTTTCCGGGCATTCAACCGCATGGTGAAGATGAGGCAGAGTGCGACTATGGCGTACCGCCCACAGGCCAATGGGAAAGCCGAACGGACTGTACAAACACTGACGCGTGCGTTAAAGATGTATGTCGCGGATGTCAACCAACAAGATTGGGACGACTACGCCGAACGCCTAACATTCGCACTCAACACCGCGCAGGACACGACGCGTGGGGACACTTCATTCTACCTGGTGCACGGTTGGGACCCGAGGTCAACATTGGAAGCCGTAATGCCGATAGGGTCGACCCGGAAACAGGACGTGGTGCCACGAAGGTGGAGGTATCAAATACAAAAACAATACCTCCTGGCCAGAGAAGCGGTTAATCAGAAGCTACGCGAAGCTATTCGGTCTAGGGCCGAGCAACACAACGAGCACGTTCGACCACACGGCATCGAAGAAGGGACACGGGTATGGCTATATCTGGATCGAGTGAAGGAGGGATTTGCACGGAAGCTTGCGCACATGTGGCACGGGCCATTTCGAGTAGCAGAGTTGATCGGTAATCATGCAGCACGGCTGGAAACCACGGGATCGGGCTACCGCATTTTCCCGATCGTGCACCTATCCAAGTTGAAACCGGTGAAGACGTTCCCAGACCGCCCCGTAGAAACACTAACTATTGAAGAAGGCGACCGAGTCGACTTCGACGAAGCGTTACTTCCTGAAGATAGCTGGGAGATGCCGCTCGGGGACGGCGAATTCGAAGTGGAGCAGATCATAGACGTGCGATCGGGAAGGCGCACGCGGTATGGACGAGTACACAAAGAGTACAAGGTGCGCTGGAAGGGTTACGAAGAACCATCGTGGGTGGATGAGGCCGATTTGAACTGTGGTGCACTTCTACACGAGTACGAGCGTGACCGCACGAGTCGAAACCGTTTTAGCGTAATGCAATCCCACGAAGAGGAGGGGAGCAGATCGTAGCGGGCTGGCCGCGACGACTGTGAACGGAGAAGGAGTGCGCAAGGTGGTTGTGTACTAAGGAAGGATTGGGCCCGATCCGTGGTAAGTAGGTTGCCACGGACGGAAACGGATGAAGAGTGCACAGGGAGGCTGTGCACTAAGGTGGAAAAGTATGCGTGGAATCAGTTAAGGAATGAATTCAAGGAATGATATTCAAAATGGAGAACCAGACGCTGGGGTCACTCGGATGAAGCTAGCCACTACGCCACCGGAATGAATTTCCCCGCAAGACGAGCCAAGTGAGATCCCGGGTGATCTTGAATGCGAGTACGAAACTGGTTACGCCATGGCTCAGCGTCATCGGCCAAACGTAGACCGTCAATCAGATCGGCCGGCACTGGATTGCAGTTGAAGCCGGGATACCATCGGGATTGCTCGCCGTGGCGAGGATAATGTACGATGAATGGATCGAGGAGCACGTCGAGGTCGCACTCACCAGCTACCATGCACCTCAGCACCCACTGCAGAAACCGCTTCCAAGCAGCTCCAAGACGGGAACGACGTTGTTTCGGGCGTGACAAAGCTCGCGGAGGTAGGGACTCCTAGATTGCAGAACAGGGGATATGGGGAGGAAGTGGGAAGCCTCCCATAACGCTTGCTGGTGATGATCCCGAAGAGCAGAGAAACGCCGGAAGACAGGCTCCAGAGCGCCAGAGGGTACAAACGAAATCGGCGCTACGGCGGTGGTGAGCACACGCCAGGGAGTCGCAGCATACAGTGCCCTGACGTGGGTTTCGTCAATGAGCTCCGGGTTCCACTGTCCCGCTGACGGAGTGGAGTAACTCCGCGGAAATATCCAAAGCTTGGGTTTCGAAAAGTGGTGGAAGAGCAGATCCAGGTTCAACTCTTGGACGCAAACCCGGCGTATACTTTTGACATGCCAAGGGGAAACGTGAGTTACGGAGATCTGCGTACGAACGCTATAGCCGGGGACCCAATGATCACGAGGCATACCGGTAGGGGGGAGTCGGTCGAAAAGCTGGGAAGTGAGTAGCAGATTGCAGGGAGGACGAGCTCCGTCACTCACGCTGCTGTGGTCGCTGTCGTGATTCGAACCGTTAACGGACCCGTCGCCGCTGCTGTCGGGTGGAGATCCATCGGGAAGAGAGTCTCTACGTTCATTAGCGCCCTGGCGATCACTGTCTCCGGAGTCGGCCTCGCCTGGATCAGCGTCCTGGTCAGTGCCTTGATTGCGACCCACACTGGAGGAACAGCTGGAGGAAGAACCAAGGTCACTGGATTCCGAGCTATTCCCATGTGACGAAGAGTCGAGGGAGATGGGACGACTTGGGGACGATCCACTGGAAGAAATCTCGCGACGTCGGCGATCAGCTCGCAGATCGGACAACGCCGCAAGCACAGATTCGTCACTGTCGGAATCAGATGAGATCGCCCCAGACGCTGCTCGGCGAAGACGCGATCTACCGCGTGAATTCCTTCGCGACGGACGGAACTGGAGATAGCCGGCGCCGACGACGGGAAGACCGCCCGTGATGAGAACTCGCAGAGCGGCTACGAACACGCTTATGCCTGTGCCGATTAGAGGAAGCGGAACTAGACAGAAGGGTCGAACCCCCGCCTGATGAAGCGCTCACTGATGAAGCCAAAGTAGCAACCTGAGTGCGGATGGCGTCGCGCTCTTGGACGGCGTGGTCCCGACTCGCACGCATGGAGTCCCTTTCTCGTGTCAGCTGCTCACACTGCGTCTCGAGGACGTGCCGGTTTGCCCCCACACTGGCTATGTCGGCCTCTAACGACGCGTTCGCGCCTTGGAGATCATGGATTTCCTTCTCAAGAGCCTGAAGTCGGTTGTGATTCGACTGTAGATCGCTTACACGACCCTCCAATCGAGCTATGGCAGCCCGAAACGAGTTCACTGGCTCTCTAGAACACGCAACACGGGGACGTGATCAGATGGGGGAGAAAAGAACATGGACAACAGGGTACTTACGAGATCGTTGCAGGGCCGTGGCGGAGCGATCTCGCTCCACTACCGCCTGCTTCAACTCGCTGGCGAGTCGGAGAGACTCTGCCTCAGCCGCGACAGCCTCGTCGCTGAACCGGTCGCGCGCCGCGTAGACCGTGGATAGCTCAGCCTGCGACCGAGACAGTCGACGTTCAAGTGCACCAACTTGGTTCTGGAGCTGAGTTACTGAGTCCTCCAACGCTTTCTGGGAGACTTCATGCGCTTGCAACTCGGCCGTGGCACTAGCCAACGCTTGATCACGAGCGGAGAGTGAATCCCGACTAGACGCGAGCTCCGTGGTCGCCGCAGCTAGCTCACTCGATAGAGCAGTAACACGTTGAGCAAGACGGCGGAATTTCTGAACCGCTGCGGTGGATCGTGCAGCAGCCAAACGAGACTCCAGATCGGCAATCTGGGTGTGCAGCCGAGTAGTCTCTTCGGAGTGAATCTCTTCCGCCAGTCGGAGCCGCTCCGGCAGACGGGCAAGTCGGGCGGCGTTATCCAGACGCTCTTGTAAGGCATTCAAACATTCGGCGAGTGATTCCCGAGCTTCATCCCTCTGGTGACGCATGAGACCGTATCGCCTTTCGACAAAGTGCACAAAGGGAGCTGCGGCGGCGTAGCCGTCTTGTAATTCCTGCTCCAGTTCACGGATACGGGCCTCACAATCAACAAAGGCGGCTTGGAGGGTCCGGTGATCTTCCTCGAGCGAAGCTAACTCAGTAGCATGTTGTAATGCAGCCGCGATCACCTCAAGAGAGGCCCGCATCGACACAGGATCGACGGTGGACAAGGCGACTCGAACCGTAGGCGGAACTGGAATAGAAGGAGAAGCATCATGTGCGTTACGTGGAGGTCGACGAGGGGAGTTGAGAGAACTGGAGTTGGACATGAGGTGCTGACTGGAGGCTATCGGGAGCAAAGACGAACTGCGAAGAGAGGCGCCTAGCGCAGATGTCGTTGTGGGTGATCAGGAACTTGCGTGGAAAAGATTGCGTACGTGGAAGCCGCTGTACGACCTCGCCGTACGCAGGGGACGATTGTGACGAAGTGACGTCACTTTGTTGACACGAGGATGGACCCGACCAGACAGCGGTGGGGGACATGACAAGCAAATCCGAGAGCGACCCGTCTATGATGTCGTGATTACGCAATCCACAATCCCACAACCCGCCATCAGTCGGCCCACGATCTGAATACCCGCGATCTGGTTACCCGCGATCCCGGCACCCGTGATCTGATACTTACGATCTGAGACCCACGATCTGGACCGAGATCGAAATGGTGCAATCATTTAGACAACCCCGAGTTGTCGGGATGGGCCATGGACAGGCGAACAGATATATGGCGTACCACAAGTATGGTACATATGACTATGGATGGTCAGGAGCGAAGGAGCCAGCGCGGGGGGGGGTGTTGTTAGATGCATAGGAGGATAGGAAGAAGGATCTTTGGGTTTCCATTGAATACAGACTGAGTTTTACCTTATACTACACAAGTGGCTTCCTGACTCCGGGTGGAACGTATATTGGCCCCCGAAGACTGTTTTCTACTTTGTACCTCGCTAGTGACCTCTGCATCCCGGGTGGAACGTATATTGGCCCCCGAAGGCACAAGAATCACCGAAGCGACGGAGTATACGGCGTAGCGACGCCTGGATTGCTTGACCAGGTTCGTGATCGACTCAGCGCTCAAAAAGATCCCGCCGATAGTAAGCGGTAAGCACTGGAAAGGACCCACACACCCAAGGACACCACGCCCTAGGACACATCGCCCTAGGGCACCCCAGTCGTAGAACAAGATATATTGGACGCTTATCTACGACTACAACCCGACGACCGCGTGAAGAAGTTTCCGCGCGATCATCAAACAATCCCGAGTACCGTCCATACGGTTCCTCAACTTACAACCAACCAAGGCATCTTCACGTCACCGGAAGAGTGCAACCCGCCCCACCGACGGGTACACAAGGTGAGACCAAGCTCAGCGTCAGTGGACAATCGGAGTACCCCCTCCGTTAGTCGGTAGTCCGGAGCACAGTGAGCATGGGCCTTCCGGCAGACAGCAATCTCTGCCGAGCCACTTCGCCACACCACCACGGTACAATGAACGGATTCACGTTCCCAAAGGTACAGTATGGGAACTCTGGTGGTTTGGATGTCCAAGCAAAGGCTGACCGCTATTTCGATCGTTGTCTCCTATCGATTTACCAAACAAAAACACAGAAAGCGATTATCAGATTTTCGTTTTGTGATGATGAAGATTGAGATTATTTCTCGACAGCAACCCACTTACCGCTCCAATCCATCATTTCATCAGGTGAGACAACTACTTTCCAAAGCAATGGATTTATTACCAATTGAAGAACAAACACAGCGAAAATACACTTGCCGTAAAGAACAACTGCAATGGCCTACCGTTGTAAATCTGCTACGTCGATATAACCGATCACAGCAAGTTAATATATATTAATACAATTTGTAATTTCTGTTCTTTGTCTTACCGATACGAAGTAATCACCTGAGCATGATAACAGAAGCTTGAACAATTCTTGAGTCATCATCTGATATTAGATGTCAACAACTCGAAGTCGACACGAGTCCGTCTGCTAGAACAGTCACACAGAAATCAACAGTCAGTCAATCGAACATTCTCGGCGACCAAATCAACAATCATTATTTCCAGTTCACGTACGATGGATAGACCGTAGTTTTGTTAGCTTCAGGACTGGAGATCTACTCTCCTTCACATACACATCGCTCCTGAAGAGCACGTGCGCAGTGTCGGGAGTATTAACAGCTTGCGGTAACGAAACCATCCGCTCCTCTTGAAACTTTGTTTGTGCAAACTGGCGGACTTGGAAAGTACGCTGCCACACATTATTATGCGGCTGTCCAACGTTTTCGTCTCTATTGCCAACTTAATATGAATTATATTGGTACAGGCTCAGAAGAAATTGATCCGATATTCAAAATTGTTAGACGGCCGTACAACAACTATCCAACTCATATCCATCTTCTGCCCAACAATCCGTAGAATGAGTAGCACACGCACGATAATAGGCTTAGGTCTCTCGCAATACCACACTGCACTGCCTGACCACTTTTTTAACCCTAGGCTTGCTTCGTATTACACACCATAACCACGATGGAGCATACTAGAAGAGATGTACTTCCCTCAAGCGCAAATGGCATCGAAGTGCCGCGTGAAAACGTCCGCAACCGCCTGTACACGAACAACTAAAATCGCTTTGCAGTCTTAGGAGACTTAATAGCCTGTTTAGAGTAGATTTGAGACTGTTTATATTTTTGTTAATTAGTAATACAAATTACCCACAGTATAGTTGTAGTTTAAAAAAACTACAACTATACTTTCTATATATATATATATATATATATATATATATATATAAGGTAGGTCAAAAGCTATTGGTTGGGTTTCAGCCACCCGACCTACGTGGAAGTGGTGTGACCCACACCACCTATGTTACAATAGGTTTAGAAGAAGCGTGCTATCAAGAGTATACAAACTCTAAGTTCACTAGTCCCTGGTGCGAGGTGCTCGTGTGACCCCGTCACAGTTAAAATAATAAAAAAACCTGAAATTATGTCACAGTAAAACTAAATAAATAGAAAACCCTGTACTTATGCCTCATAGGGGACTGCGGGCTGAAGAGGGTGCTGTGTCGTGAAGTCGTGAGGAAAATGCGAACAAGATATGCGAAAGGCGATCGTGGGTTCGGAAAAGGGACCTGATCGCCCAGGATATCCGGAATGCAAACGGTAGCTTCTGTCAACCCAACGGGTACCTACCAAGATACGATCACCGAGATGCTATCATCTGAGGTACGACCATTGAGATGCGATCACCGAGATGCGATCACGAGATACGATCATCCGAGATCACCCGGACATACGCTCTACTCCGAATCGGCCCGATTCCGAATCAGTGTTGACAGTAAGGACTTAACCTTTCGGCCAATCAGTGGCCGAAACGTGGTTGTGCCACGCACATAAGACCTTACGACCATGATACTATAGTTGATAGGGCTAGGACATTTTCGGCCTATTCCCAGCCTCAGATTGTAAGTGTTGGGCACCAAAAAATGGCACCGGGCAGTGGACACCCCCAGGACTGTAAGCGAGACTCTTTGAGGAGAGGACCGATCTTGGGAAGGCGCCAGGAGGATATTCCTATAGAGAGTGCACATTTTGTATCGCTGCGCACGAAGACGACGCCCTCACCAGCCCACCTAAGGTGATAATTGGCAGGTCTCGAAACTACGCTAGCCACCTCGCCACGTGCGCTCACTACCGCGCGTCTCTACTACCTCTCGCATCACCGTTCTCTCCACACTCGATGGCATCACCAACGGGTACAGCCTTCGCGACACCGCAAGAAGCAAGTCCAGCTCCTGCACTTCCAGCTACGCCCTCATCTGTCGCCTCTCGAACGAGGTCACAGCGCGGTGCCATGCCGAAAATGAACTCTATCCAAGGAGCCATGACTTAACGCGCGCACGTCGTTCTTTGATGCTTGAAAAACAACAATCTACCGTGTTTTCTCGACGAAAAACGCAATCGGCAAAGAAGAAAAAGACCATGAAAAAAATCGCGCAACCGCATGTGTTCTCGGAGCGAGATCAAGCACATCGAACGCGCTCTGATTGAAGTTCATGCCGACAATTATCTAACCGATCGCTCCATTGATCAGGCTCCTGTTCTACGACTTCTAGAGCTGTTGTGCCCTGCTACAACAGACATCCTTCCTTCACGGCGAGTTTTAGGCAGCCGGATTTTAAAAGAGCATGCTCTTTGGTGCAAAACAGCCAATACTGAAGCGCTCAAGTCCATGGAGCAGCGAACAAATGGCTGGGTCAACCTCCTGTCGGATGTATGGCAAATATCTCTAAAGATCACTTATTGGGATGCCAACTTGCCTTTTCGGGGTAATACTTACCTATGGGCTTATACCTGCTGGGGGCGAACACCACGGGGTAGCTATAGTCGCGCAATTCGAACAAGTTCTTCTGCGAGCACAGACGGAGAAGTGGCGTGTTGGAGCCATTGTCCTGATAACGCGGGACAGTGTGGGCGTGCTCGCCGCATATTGGCGCTTCGGTGGAGTCAGATTATATTTGTGTTTTGCTTCGCGCATGACGTGAACAACCTTATGATGGCTGTTTTACAATCTCCATTTAGCGATGTAGCAGCGCAAGCAGCAACCACTGTCAAAACATTGAACGCATCCTCGTCAAAGTGGCTGCCGAGGGCACGGAAATTGATGCAGCGTGTCAATAGAAAGCACATCGGACTGCGCACACTATGTCAAACAAGATGGAACTCCATGCAAGGTTGTTTTGCGTCCTTGTTGCGCGTGCAATCAGCTCTTCAACTCCTGTTTCACCAGCATAGAAACGACAGCGATTTTCCCGAGAATCTCCGTGTCTTTGGTGAAAATGTGTTCTGGGTTGAATTAAAAGAAGCTGAGGCTATTATCGCCCCACTATCCTATGCGTCATACCGCTTACAGCGCGACCAAAATACAGTTGGCGATGTTGTCCTCTCTTTGCGTGACATATACAAGGGCTTTAAGCAACACATTGTACGCCACGATGAGTTAGTGGAGAGAGTTGAATATCGTTGGGCACAGATCGAGCAGTCGTTATTCATGTTAGGCTTTGCTTTACATCCATGCTATGTGAACTTAGCGCGAGAACTACCCAATATCTCCGTATCAGGAATTGGGGCCATGTGTAAGATAGCTGTCTACTACTACCGTCGGCTGTTCAATGCTGAGGACATTGGTGACATATGGCGTGACATGCTGTCGTGGATGAAAGGGAGGTTCACCCGAACGAAATTGTCTGAATTTGTCGATTGTCCGTGGGAGTATGTTTTGAACGAACGTCCTAATAGTCTACTTCCGAGGCTGGCAATGCGGGTGCTATCCATAGTAGTGAATACTGCGACACGTGAACGACGTTTTAGTGAGCTGGGCATGATTCACACAGCAAAGCGAAATCGCATGAGCGCAATCAAGGCGATCGATTTCCACATTATTGCTCAGCATGTTCGCCAACACACACAAAAGGAAGCTTCTGCATCGAAGAACCCCAAAACGAAACTGCTGATATCTCCCATGGAGCGAACAATCATTATCGATGCTGCCGCGCTGTTCACGCCGTCACCTGGTCAGCATATCATGACGAGTACGCATGAGGATAGCGATAATGAGGACCCCGAGGATGGCGTTGACGGCGCTGAACCCTGTCGGTATGGAATTAATTTCTCGATGAAATATTTGATGATGAAAAAAATTGACGCTGGCTACGCGGTGACACAGGGCACGGCATCCACGGTTGAGCCCATAGGCGTGAGCGAACGCCATCAGCTAAGTGGCTGTGATGTAGACAATGACAGTGATGAGTTTGAAATAGTTCCCGAGTCGAACAGGGTGGATTTCCCGCAAGATAGCTACCGGAACTTTCCTCAAGAATCGGTAAGGTTGCCGGGATTTCGCGGCCAGAAGGTCCTTCGCGCTGAGCTGTTTGGCTAAGATGATCGGCATCAAGAAACAGCCGAGCAAAAGTTGCCTTAGTTGACGGAATATTATCAGAGTGTAGCGGTCAATTTAATAGCTTTAACACTTTCTCCGCAATTGTTATAGATCATATCACCTCACGTACGTGAATTTGTACACTTTGACCACACCGCAGCGCTTACCCGCGACTTGCTCAGCACGTTCGCATGGCCGAGTGACAGCAGCGCCGGCTCGCCCTCTGTGCTCTCCAGCACCAACGACTGCAACATCGCCACTGACGACACCAGAGACAGAGCGTCCGGGATGCTCCGAACCACGTGTGACTTCTGCAACACCACTGATCGCAGCGACATCGAGTCCACCAGCGTCACGTTCGTGGACGCCGTCACGGTCTGCGACTTGGCCGTGCACGGCACCAGCACAACCTCGGCTGTCTTCAGCCAGCTCACGTCACTCGACCGCAACTCGCCAGCCACCTGCCACAAACCGTCTTCGTCAGACACGCGCTCCAGCAGCACGAAGTCGCTCCAGCACGGAAGCGACATCTCCAGTACGGCGCCACTCAGCAGCATCGACGCACAGCCCAAGGCCACCACACCGCCTGCCTCGACGACATCGACACGGTCTCGTTTGCAAGCGCCATGGCGCGCAGCTTCACCAACAGGCTCAAGTCGCGACGCCGCCATGAGATCCACAGCGGACACGCCACCTCCACATTCTGCGCGGCTTTGCGGTTGTCGCGGAACACCAGCGCCAGTAACTCGCGGAACACGCCCGAGAACGACGCCACGGGCAACACCGATACCACGCCCGCTGCTGACCCATCATCCAACATGTTCAACGCCCGCGTTGCCATAGCTGCTAGCATATTCAGCGCTCCCACCACGTTGTCGACGGAACGCTCCTGTTCCTCCGAGAATGCGCTTTTCAACACCAACTCGCTCAAGTTTCCTCCACCACAGTACACGGAGCAAGCATGCCAGCGTCACCTTCGTGGACACTGTGACGCGGCTGTACGCGGCGCCGTCCCTTAAGCAAATCCCGCTTCAGAAAGTCACAGTGGAATTAGCTAGTTATCTGGAATTTAGGTTAAAAGACTACGCTTTATGGTTTCCCAGTTTCGGCCCTTGAGTCCTTCTGCCACACCCTTCAGGCCATTCGGCCTGACCGGACTTTTTATAGTTGGTCGAAACTATTGGCCTTTACAATCGGAGTCCGATGACTACCAACTTTAGCGGCATGCGGACAAAGATGCGATCACCCGAAAATGCGATCGTCGGGAAAATGCGATCATGACGAGCAGGGCACCGACCCTTAGAATCAAGACTAATATGGCTACAACGATACGATGATTACAGCACGAGGTACCTTTACTTTGGTGCATTTAGGTAGAGTTTGGAACTAGTGGCTATGCGAGTAGGATAGGAGATAGATAGACTTCTGAATTTTCTTCGTAAGACACAAAGGGAAGCTGCTTCTTATAAAGACTCGTGGTACTCGACCTTCCGGGCAAGGAACGTATATTGGTCTACTCGACGACAACGAACCACCCAGTCAATCAAGGAGAAGGTCCAAGGCGTCTGAATCTTCTGTACACTCAACACATTGGCCTCGCTCTTCCTCTAAGGCCACGTGTCATCTATTCCAGGCTGGAAACGTATATTGGCCCTCCTGGCGACCTAGATATCACCAAGACCCCACAAGAAGTAGGTAAAGGTCACCCCCGGTAGCTTGACCAGGAGCGCGATCACAAGACCCCCAAGAAGTTCCCGCCATAGGAGACGGCAAGCACGGAAAGGTAAAGGCGGACACAAGGCCACCTCGTCGCGGGTCAGGTCATATTCAAGGCTTACCCGCGACCACTACCCCACAGACACTCGGAAGAAGTTTCCGCGCGTCTGTCCAACAATGCCGAGTACCGTCCGTACAGTTCCTCAACGATCCCCACCAGGCACCTTCACGTCACCGGGAGAGTGCAACCTGCCCCACCGACAAGTACACATGGTTAGACCAAGCTCAGTGTCAGCGGACGATCGGAGTACCCCCTCCGTTCGTCGGTAGTCCGGTGCACAAGTGCGCAAGGGGACCCGGCACTCAGCAGTTTCTGGCCACCTACTTTGCCACAGCTGCTGCTGCTGAGAAGCGCGCAGCCCTCTCCTACTCAGGGTCCTCCCACCGCGAAAGCAAATCGTTCCCTTTTCGACTCTGAATCTGAGGAGGCTGAAGAGGAGGGGGCTGTTACCAAACCCCAAGGGTTCCCCAACGATCTCGATGAGCAGCACGAACGATATCCAGCTGCTCAACAGCAAGGAGCTATAGAGGTATCGTTCTCTGCGCCTCCCACACCGGTGTATCCTCGCGGATACTACCCACCGGATGCAGGTTCTGGGTCTCACATGTTCTTGGAGTACCTCAGGGCCCCTTGTGGTCTTAATCATGGGTGCACTTCTCGCAGCGCTATATGAGGCGTGCCTTGGTTCAGTGTGAACCGCGCTTTGTCAATGACATGGAGGCCGCGCTGTGTGGGGTTACTTTTGGGTACAGCCAGAGAGCACCACGACCCAATCCCAGGCAGAAGACCTGTTCTGTAGATGGGCTCCCTAAAGAACTTCACAGTTCAGGAGTTGCAAGAACTCGGGAAGATTGTTTGCTGTCGTATGCCTTGGACCTATACGACAATCCAGACGATCGATGTTGAAACTGGTGATTATACATACCGACCAAAATTGATTGTAGGGAGTATATCCAATTTAATTATCGGAAACTATTAATTAGGGAATAGATTGGCGACTGCAACGTAGCTGCAGCTGCAAATCATACTATGTATGTTATTTTCACTTCCGGCCCAGGCCAACGCAGTAACTTGGTGCATGGCAGGTCAGACATCGCTCCAGGAACAGCGCAAGCAGTTAAAAATCAATTTATTTGTATCAACAAAACTAGCTGAACATAGGTGCAGAGCGGTTAACCCGCGTTTTCTTTGCAGCGCGGCAATATACAATCTATATCAAACTATACCCTACCATAGTTGCTATGATAGCTGTGATATATGATCGCACACAACTACGCGAAGTTACACTAATAAACATTTAGGTCTTCTAAAGTACTCTTGATTGCAAGATGATTTAGATCGCTGAATGATATTTAAATGATTAAATTAAACATCAAAACTCGCTACTTGCAACATCTCCATCTCCATCTTGATCCCTCACAACTTGTTACTGGCTGCCGATCATTACCATAGGCTAGGCTGTGTGGATACTGATGTTCCGAGACTGTAATATTACGTGGTTACCCTGTGCTACTAGGCGTGCTTTGAACCGCTCGACAGTATCGTCAGCGTTATACTTTACAACTAGTACTCATTGACATGGCAAAGCCTTACGCCCGGGTGGCAGTCTTACGAGTCTCCACATCCCATTCTCGATCAAGGAGTCGTATTTGTAGATCCTCTTTCCGCTGCTCCCTGTGAGGTCCACTCCACGCTTTTTGAGCGATCGGGGTGTAGGCGCTTTGTGCTCCGGTATATCCTGCGTAACGTTCTTATCCAACATCGCCTGAAAGCACTGATAAACCTGATATCTCTTAGGTTTCTTAGCCTCTCGACGTGGTCGCGGTTCTCGGTTTTGTTCCACCTCCACTAGCCCGCGTGTCGGCGTTTGTTCTTAGCTCCCACGGCTGGGGTAGCAGTCTGAGCAGGCGATTCGGTCTCCACTGCGTCAATAGACGCCTGTGCAAGTGGGTCAGCTCCCACTATCTCCGTGCTTTCAATGGTAGGTGTGTTTGTTTCCTCTGCTGCGGGTGGCTCTCGCGCAGCAGATTCAGTTGTGAGAGCTTGTTCAGTTTGTCCAAAACCTCGCTTGACCAAGTTGGATACACTGGTCGTATCGAACAGTACATCTCTGAATAGAATCAGTCTGTTGTTGTAAACATCCCAGAGTCGATGACCTTTTGATTCCTCCGACATTCCTAGAAAACGGCATTTAGTGGCCAGAGCAGGCATTTTTTTGTATTTTCGCGGGGCAGCTGGGAAGTGTGCAAAGCACGTAGATCCCCAAACTGGCCGTTTACTCACATTTGTGTCTTATACACCATCTCATACGGTGTAATATTTCCCAAACGGACCATTGGAGCGCGATTCTGCACATATGTCATATACACAAGTGCTTCTGGCCCCCACTTATGCGCCATGTCTGCACCTCTAAGTCCAAAGCACACTCTGTCGAGTTTGCTTTGCTGATCGCGCTCTACAGCTCCATTCTCTTCAGGAGAGTATGTATTGGATGTTTAAAAAGCAATATCCTTCCCTTTGCAGAAGTTCTTAAACGCGGCATTCACAAACTCCGTTCTTCTGTCGGATGTGATCCGTTAAATGGTGCATTTTCTCTCACGTTCTAGCCGCAGAAGAAGCTCCTCTACTTTCTCAAACACAACTTTCTTGCTGCGTAAAACGTATGATGTCCGACGCCATGTCGTGTTGTCATCAATGATGCTCAGGACATTTCTGATAGTTCCGATGCTTCCATAAACTGCCATTGTTTTTTACGTGGCCGTTTGTATCCATGTGGATGATGCTTATGGGTTGATCGTCTCTCGAACCCTTAACGTTGCGGTAGGAGATCCGACTTTTCTTCATCTCTGCTCATGTTGTGCAAAATAACGGTATCTTTCTCAGCTCTGATACCAGAAACGTGGGAAGTCCCACCACTAACTTCTTGCTCAACATGTCGATCAACCTGAATCCAAGATCCATGAATCTTTAGTTAGTCCGATACACAACTCAAATCAAACAACGGAAGTCAGTCTTTCCCTAGTCCTATCTCCATTTCCATCGGGTCCACGCCCTGAGCAATCTGCTCCACGAGGTTCGTTTCGCCGATCACTATTCCCGCGTTTAAGCCCGTCTCGAATGAGATCAGTGGCCCATCTGTGTCCATTGGCTCGATATCAAACAATCCGTCAGAGCCAGGCGTTAATGGCGTCTGCATCGAGCTGGGTGGACTAATAGATACAACGGGACTTACAGTTGCATCTGCCCTCATGGTGCCCTTGCTGAGATTTTCAATCTCGGTCCTGCACTTTCTCCCGAAGATGGCTATCAATTTGGTCTCCACTTTTTTCATCGCAAACTCCTCAGGAGTAAATACGATACCGGATCCCCAAAGATGAACAACCAGAACAGCCAGTACCTTAAACAACATCAACTATCGAGAGATGAGCCCAGTCTTTAGGGATTCATAGCGGTTCTGATTGGCTTGGTCTCTTGCAGCCTTTAGTTGCTGGAAGAGGCGTTGCACACTCTTGAAATCCGAAGTAACAATAGGCTCAAATTTCTGCACGTGCTCCACCATGCCTGGCGCGGCGCGAAGCCCATAGCGCTTCTCAATGAGGTGCGATATCTCGTGCACCGGACGTAGCATCATCCGCTCGTTAGCAGCAAATCAAGCCAAATCAAGCCGGCAAAGTCGGATTCAGCAAATCCTTGATATACGACGACTGTAGCCTAACAAAGCCGCATTGCAGCGTGTACCTTGCTTTTCTTCGACAGATGCCCCTTCTCCTGGCTCAGACAGCACTGGTTCTCGCACGGGTGCATCGTCATATCGGGCTGCTGGAGCCCGACGGCCAGCTTGCAGCCCAGACACGACGAGCAAATCGCTCTTCACGGCCAGGTGAGCCTTAATCATGTCCTTCCAGCCCGCAAAAAGGGCCCCTTTCCCATGGAAAGATAGCTTGTCGGTCGCACTTTGCGTAGGCTTGTTCATTGTACTTGAAATGTTAAAATGAACTTGAGACACAGTGTAGGAAACTCATAACAGTATAGTGTATTTAGTGTTCATTTTAATAGTGTGCTCACTCCAAAATTGGTATTACGCTTTCTATAGTGTACGTCCAGGTTTTCGTGTGTTGGCTGCACCTATTCTGCCTTCCTTCTCGCAGCGACTCTGTTTTCGTTCTTACGTCGCGTGCTTTCTATTTCTTAGAAAGGACTCACTAAAGTGCGATATGTTGACCACACTAAGTGATCACCTGAATATTGACCAATTGGGACCGCCTTCGCTTCGCTCGGCAGCAAAACAGCCAATCAGGGACGCGTTCGGCGTAATCGAGGCGAATGGCGTAATCGTACTTAAACAAGGTGCTCTGGACCCGAGTCAAAGCTGAGCGCCTCCGCTACGCGGCGGTAGTTGATGGTTGGTTGGTATTGACTACACTACTGCCCATCTTTTGTTTTAGCTTTAGCTACCACCGTTCCGCTCGCTGCTCAAGCCCCACTACACACTATCTACAGTAATCTGCGTCATTAAACAGCATCTGGAATATATAAGCTTGCAGGCTGTATGATAGTTTCTCGTAAAAAATCTACCCAACAATCCCGAACTATATCACACCGTAAACAGCGCGATCATGTTGTCGTGGTATCAACATGAGACAAAGGATACCAGGATACCTAGTACCAAGTTGCTGGTACAACCAACTCTACCGACCCAACCCATTCAAAGCCGAAATCACATCGAAAATGCCTTATTTACCCTTTTGTGTACGTTGTGGTGCGATATCCCGGCGCTGCAACAAGTTGCGTAGCAATGGCTGTACAGTACTCGTATTTCTACGAGGTCTCCGGCGCAGCGATAGTTCGTCTTGGACAAACCCAGTGCATGTACCAGGTTCATGATGAACATATTTGCTTTGCCAGATCCTACGATTGTGCTAGTGAATCTTGTAGGTACTTCTAAATTAAAGAAGTATTTAAACACAAATTAAAACTAGTACAACATTAGGTAAATTTGAAACAAGATATTTTTGGTTCTGCCTGCGGCTCCATCAAAATCATAAAGAGATTTTGATCATTGTCACTGTGTCAATGATCAAATGGTATTGTACGCCGCCTGGGCTATTAACATGGATGTAGGTACGGTCCACTCACCTTCCCAGTGATTCAACATACGGAATGGAAGAATGCGTTCTATCTACACTTTTCACAATTTTAAGTGCTGTCGACCGCTCGACCTTTAATGTCGAATTTGACTTCAAAAATATTGGAGTGAGAACGGTAGAAGCCAACTGACTTCGACTTTAACTCATTTCCTTCTATCCGCGCAGCCAATCGTAGCCTACGTGCCGACGAAGTTTAAAATAAATCAACACGAGACCAAATGGAATTGCATGCAATTTTCAGTGTTTAAAGATTAAGAAACGGCCTGTAAATTCTGGCGTCAAAGTCCACATTGTTAATACTATCCGCGGAGTTTAAAGTTTTGACGACTACGTCGACAGCTCTATCAATAAATACCATAGTAAAAAAACTTGCAAATATCACAGCAAATTACTTCCCACAATACACCACATTAGACACTTAAACTACGTGTACAGACGACCAAGGAAAATACTCCCAGTAAAGACTCCACAAATAATTAACGCTACATAAAGATTGGTCGAAAGTAAAATTCAAGTTTGAGGAAAGGTCAATTCTACAAATACAACTCCGAAAAGACCTATCTACCAACGTACTACTGTAATTTTGAATTCGATTTTATATCCAGAATTCGATTATAAAGCTGATTTTAAGCTACATCTAAATACAATACGGTAAGTTCCACCAAAATATCACAATAGCATGACTGCAACACCAAGGGGTGATTACCGTTCGCTTGGAGCTCGTCAAAATATGGTTGTAGTCAGTTGTTACAAAAACCAGACGAAAATATCTAGCAAAATGGCGCAATTTCATTGGATAAAATGGTATCAGCAAAGAATCGGACGAAGATAGTGCGTTTGTCGCATGAAGCTTTCTGTTGAACTTTATATAATGATAAAAATTCTATCTGTTTATTATTAAACGATCTGTAATGCTTACCATCACTTCGCTTTTCGTCCGAAGCTATAATGCAACTCTACCCAGTTGCATTCCTATTTGCTGGTATCCTCCTGGCAAACGTTGAACAGACCTCCTCTTTCGAGTTGACCACCGGCATCTATCCGCCTGTAATTATCCATTCCCTAGTCGACCTCCAGAATGGTGTCGCTCATAAGAGGTTGTTGAGACGTTATGACGATGAAGAGAGAACCATCGGAGTTGGTACAATCTTGGAGTTCACAACCAAAATTAAGGGCAGCGTGTCGAAGGTCGCCAAAAGTTTCGTGGACATAAACAAATATGAGGCTCAAGTGGCGAACAAATTGAAACTCGGTGAACTTGAGGCCACCTTGACAAGGTGGAATCTGGAACAGTTGACCAAAGACATCCAACGGCTTAACTCCAAGAATATCATCAAAAAGGTATCGGTGATTGGAACACTCACCGCTCGCTATGGAGATGACGCTCTGGCGAAGGCGCTCGTGGCTGCCGAGGAAAAAGCGAAATCCCAGGTACTTGCAAGACCATTTCAAGCATTACGGAAGGAACAACTGACGAGGTGGCAGAAAGGCGGTAACTCTGCTGACGATGTTTTCAACCTACTGAAGCTTCGCGACGACGGGTACCGCGTGATTGTCAGTGAGAAGTTCGAGGTTCTAGACGACTACGTCAAGTTCATGAACACTAAGAATTCCGATCAGACTTCTCTGTACAGCACCTTGATTACAGGATTTGGTGGTGAAGACAAGTTGGGGGCGCTATTGCAGACTGCTATGACGCATCGCAGTACGATGAAGAAGGCCAAGGAATTGGAAAATTCTCTTATCCTTAAGTGGGCAGACGAAGGCCAATTGCCGACAAAAGTCTTTCATTGGCTACATCTTGACGACAACGTAGACGACGCTTTCACCGCAGTTAATTTAAAGAAGGTCATGAAGTACGTCGAAACTGCTAAGCTGGACGATCCAATTTACAAAAAATCAGTGATTGAACTCTACACGAACAGTTTTGGAGAAGCTGTTGTGGCGAAGAAACTCGCATCGGCGTGGGCGGACCCCCCCACACGACTGGTTGCGACGAAGTTAAGGGCGCAACAGGTGGAAGGTTGGATCAACAGTGGGAAGTCCGTTGATGATATGTTCGTGATGCTCAAGATTCAAACGGATAAACACATTGCTCAATGGAAGTTGGACGCACTGGGAAGGTTTATTCAGCGCAAGAATGGAGAAGAAAATTTGATCAAGATATTGAGTGAGAAGTTTGGTGGTACTCCTAACCTAGCGACGATTTTGGAGAGAGCAAGTAAGTCCACAAAAGCTACAACATTGCAGAAGAAGCAATTTGCCACGTGGATGGATGAACGTGTCGAACCGGATAAAATTATGCCCAATGTATTAAAGACGAGTGTTGAGTCAGCTACGGATGAGCAGAAAGCGATTGCGACCAAGTTCAGGGAGTTCTACGATTTTATCAGGCGCGAGAGGCTCTTCGGTTGATGACGTTCAGATATGTGAGCAAGTTCCTTGCCTTGCTGTCTTATACAATCATAGAGTACATGCATGCACTGCTGAATTGCACTAGAAATTCATGCTGGTCGATTTTCTAGTAAAAGTTCTTCCAGAGTTGTCGATCACAGCACAGAGATCTGTAGTCTGGTCAACATACGCAATTTCCTTTGCCTCCAGCACCATTTTCTACAGCTCGACAAGCATCTTGACCTGCGATCCACACCTATCAGAATGTGAATTCCTTCTCCTAGCAGCATCTAACACGTACTCAACCTCAACAAGTGCTCTTCGAGCCGATGTTTCTTGACAAGTGCTAGGTTTGCATCGCCAGCGACAAGACCACTACTTTCATTAGAATATCAAGTATCTGGAACGCTAGTTGTGGAACCTTGTCGTGAACAAGTCCAGCCACGAAACGAACACAACTACATCCTCGATCGCTATTTTCAAGTTTATGGCGAAGAGCTAGGGCCCCGGAACAAGATGCCCCACGAGTAGCCAACAAGCCGCCCAAATGAGGAAGTGCCAAGGTTTCACGAACTATTGCCAACTGAAAATTGCTTCCAAGATTGCGAACTTCGCCACTCAAGTTTCCGTGGTGACGGTGGAATTGGCTTTTGGCAGTTGTACAGTATCAGTGCTCGAGCTTTGACATCTACGGCCAATTTGATGGGGAAGCATATAGTGCACACGTTCGCCCACCTACTGCCACTGTCTTTCGTGGCGAGGTGTCGCCGACGGTGCCTAGTTGTACGAAGTCGACGAAATCGAAATGAATGTCGATGTAATGAAGAAATGATGAAGACCTGAAGCTCAGGACTATCGTGATAAACGTATGCACATGTCACGAGATGGCCATGAAAGAATTCGCTAATCTTGGGGGATTTTGGCGATAGTCTTTCGTTTTCACGATGCTTACAGCGTACGCGGGTATCGTAGACATACTCGATTCTGCCTTCATCGCATTGAACACACACGATAGCAGGCTCAAACGGAACTATCTGTCGCGTCTCCAAGTACACCTGCAAATTCGCATCGACAGTAACACCTTCAACCGATACAGCAAGGATAGGTGAGCCTTTTTGTTTCGCCAACGCTTACTCTTTCAAACGCCATTCCGATGATGCGTAGTCTTCCGCCAAAATGCAAAGGACCACAAACGCGTTCGTGGTACCTCGACCAATTTCATCGCGCCACACAACTCCACCACCAATACCGCTATAGTCTATCAAATCCAGCCATGTCTTCACGTTAGCATCTTCAAATGACTGCCTCAGTTTTATAACAAACTCGACATGTGAGTGCGTATAGCTGGTCACGATGTCGCGTTGGCCAGCAACACGATTCAATTCATACAGTAATCGCGTGAATCAGTTCAATCTAGCAGTCACAAGCCCTCGTAATTCATCATGAGATCACTTCCACTCGCCAAAGCAGCTAGGTAGCTGATAGCCAATGCTACCACCTGCAGTAATCAACTTGTAAATATGATCTCGAGTCGCGTCCAGTGCTGCTGTAGCACATATTATTGATGTCATGAATTCAGCGTCCGCAAAATTGGGGTTAGCATTGGTGCGAACCAGCCAACGAACGACTTCCACTTTGTTAAGTATTGGTGGCCAACGCAATGGTGAGCGACCACGAACGTCTTGAAAATTCGGGTCAGCTCCTGCCTTAAGCGTGAGAAGTTCTGCCCCGTGTACGAGTAGCTCTCGAACGATATCGCCATGTTCCGCCGGGAGGAATGGAGATATTCGGTTCGATCGAATTGAAGACCGGTAGACCGTCCCAAGAGCAGCACCTCGATTGCACAGTTTCGACTTGACCTGTTGACACAGCGCAGTGCAGTGACGCGAAGAGCGAAGTATGAAAATGGACACTTCTGTGGCTTCGTTGCTGCCCACAGGATGATTTACTGTAAATGCCAAAAATTCCACCAGTTGAGAACTTCACTCGTTTAACATTGTCCAGTTTGTCCATGTCAAAGTCGTATTCTTCAAGTAGTTCTAATGCACGAGTGTTGCCTAGGTTTGCAGCTACATGCACCGGATTTTCACGAGACTTTACGAAGATTTTGCATCTGATCGTCGGTGCTGCGTTGGTCTTGTGAGCGAATCCGACATCGCTTTTAGTGAGTCCTTTGGCTTTGGCGAATTCGAGGATTTCCCCGAATTTCGTTCAGATCTCCCCGACGTGTAGTATATTAAGCCTGCTTCGGACGACAGAGAGAAATTTACTTGTGGAAAACAACTTGCGATTCAAATACAAGTGCTCACGTTTTCGTACGTCTCCAGTTCGATCAGCTTCTGGGAAAGCACCAAGCAGCATTTTTATATGCTCTCGATACTGAGCTAAGTAATATAACACCTGAAGCAATCCGGCGCACCCGAATGCAGCTTCAAGCGCTCACATTTGGGACGAAATACTTCCATCTACGAACCAACCGCGCCAACAACCATAATCTGAAGAAAGGAGATTACGAAGGCCAGGTCATAGAGCAGCATCAACACCGCCAACACCTCGAATAGCTGAAACACAAGTTTGCGCGTGATTTTTGTCATGCTCGTGAAGTTCCTCCTGCCCGTGTCGTTCTCTTCTTTTTCTGTCTGCATATTAACTCCCGCTCGAACGTGCAAGTGCATGAAAATCCGAGCCAGATAGTGACGAAGTGATAACAGCCGGGAACGTCTTGTTAATGATGCTTGAAAATCTCACGAGCATTAGACTATTCTCATACTCGTCGAGTTTTTCTTGCACGTATGTTCGACATTGGGTTCGCGAAGATGTTGTTAAAGGCCATCCCAAGAGCGAGACCTGCCTGTAATTGCCGCATCACCAATAAAGGAATTATTGAGAAAACGGAGCCAGAGCCAATGGTGCGGCACCACCGACAGTTTGCCACGTAGAGTCTTAGTGTTACTTGGGTGGTATATACTGAAATTCACCGGCCATCGTCGTTGATTCTTGGGTGACCGAGCAAGCATGAATTTTGTGATGCGGCGCTGGAATTTATGTCAAGTGACGTTTGGAAACTGCGTTGTGTATTGACATGTTGTACATGCCCTCAAAACTCTCCATGACGACCAACGTTGACCAAAGATTTCATGCCTGCATCCCCGATGCTGTTTGTGAGATGTGTTGAGAGAAAGCTCTCGATATCTCTGCTTATGATCCTCAGCTCTTAGAAATCCTTTCGCATTGATCGGTCCAGTTTGTATACCATTACGTTGAGCGTCAAGTCGTCTTGAATTTCGAATACAACTCGATCTAGCATGAAAGAGGAATCAACATCTTTCACTAAGAAATCGCGCCAAATCTACAGTAGCTTTAAGTCAGGAATATAGCTTCAATAACCGGGCACGAAGGACAGTGCAAGCTTGAAACACGCCAAGTCTGATTGAAGTCGAATTCTAATACCATTCCTCAATGTTGTATAGCATAAGCCTAGCCACCAACGTGGATACAAATATCGATAAGCACGGAAAGATTTGTTTGACAAACTAGGACAAACTCAAATAGTAGTGCACACCATCGTCTCGAGATCTGGTCATGGCGTGAAACCTGACTAAGAGGAGCGTGCTGCCTGGAGTTCTGAACGGTAGATAGCTGTCAGAACCTTTTTTTTTGCTGGCGTCGTACCCAATAACTCCAAGACTTCATCCAGAGACTTTCCCGATCTTGCCCATCTACCAAGCAGCTGGCCTTCCAGGGTTGAGGCCATTATCCTCGAATAGTCTGAAGTTGCCGATTTCAGCATAGTTGATAGTGCCTTGCCACTGTAATTATCCATAAGCGTGTCGATCAGGCTCACCTTCCTAGCGTACGGATTCTTAGTTCTGAACCATTCGGTATACATGAGCCACGTCTTTAACTGCGGGTTGTCAAGAAGCTTATCTGCTCCCTTGTCAAGCATTAGAAACTTGAATACAGTTTCCGGAGACTCCAAATTATTCAACCAAGCGCGAATTTGTTTGTGTTGTAATTCCACGGCCAACTTTTCCGTGGTTGGAACCTTCTTGGCTGCAATCAACACCTGGGAAATTGTTTCGTCGGAATAGTGTTTCCGAAGAGTATCAAAGAGCGTCGTTTTCGTACCAGGATTGAACTCATTCATGTACCTGACCCAAATGTTCATCGCAGGATTCGCGAGTAGGTTGGAAACGCCATCGTCAAGTTTGTAAATCTTGAAGAGTTCATCGGTACTGAGGCCTGCGTTCTTCCAGATCTTCATCTGCTCAGTTTGCAATTTAGTAGCAACACTTTTCGTGCTACCAACTTGTTTTGCTGCTTCCAGCATCATTGACAAGGATTCGCCACTGTATTGCCTCATTAACGTCGGAAGCATCGATTTTGGCTTGTTAGGATTCTTGACGTTGTAATCGTCCACGTACTTGACCCAGGCGAGGAATTTTGGATTCTCGAAAAGCTTTTCCCCAGCAGTGTTGAGTTTCAACTTAGCAAACACAGCATCCGTCTCTTTATCTCTCTTGAGGTACTTTGCAAGCTTTTGCTTATTCAAATAGCTGGATAGCTTGTCAACTCCAGGGATCGATTTGATCCCGAACACCCGCTCTTCGCTGTTCTCATCGTCAACTCTCAAGAACCTGTTGGTAGAGGCACCTTGTTGAATCTCCGCTATCGAACGGTCCACCATGACCGCTGTGTTGACTTTTGATGGTTTCATCGAAAACGTGCCATTGCTCGTTGCCACGGAAGTAACGAGAGTTAGCAGTATAACGTAGTGAAAACGCATTTGCTGTACTTAAAGCTTGAATGGTTGGGAGAAAGTTGTGAAGTGAACGGTTTACGGGTTTTAAGGTTGAACTGAAAATCACACACTGACACATCAGTTTGCGATGATTGTAATCATCGGTGACGATTGTACACTTACGATGGACAACGAAATATGTGGTAAAGGTAAGTAACACAATCATGCCAATATTTATCAATCATCATCATTGTTCTACCCTATTATTTGACAGAAGAGAGAGTATAATACTATTGAACTACGAAATTTGCGCGCTGCAAAGTACATTGCGAAGTGGGTACATTAAGACAAGGAATTATTCAGTCCTCTTCCTACTACTACCTGCCCTACAGGGGTGCCTTCTCTAGTAGAGAATGCTGTAGAGACTCTACAGCATTCCCGCAAGCTCCGCTGCACTAGCCATTGGTGCTCGATTATGAAGTGCTGTTGTTTATGCGGCACACATGCAGTTGATTATGTAGATGCAAAGATGATGCGTGGCGAGACGGTAGCTGGTGCCGGTAGGGCAGTAGCGCTGTCGCCGTCGCAAATCGCCTTCTTGGGTCACCATCGTTCGTCTGGCAATACTCCACAAGTACTCCCCGGTAAATCGGGTCTGTGCACAATTTGTAATTCCCATTTCACTCAGCTCTACAAGGTATTGATACTTTGTTAATAACTGAATATCTTTGCCATCGGAGAGCTTTTTCACTTCCAGAATGCAACCAACAGTTTCTTATCGAGAGTGCAGGCATGAGAACTGTGATTAGTGTGACTGGATGACACAGGCACAGCCTGTATCTGCAATATTCTATATGCAATTATGGTGAGCTTCAGATTTACCACCGCCTTATATTGTCGTTCTTGACGAAGTTTACACTTTCTGGTCTACTGCCGAATCGCGCAGCTTCGACGCTGATTGGCCAAAACTGAAAGTTGCCGCACGCTAACTACAGACTTCTTGTACGTTCAGGACAAATTTATGCCTCAGATGCTTCGTTGGTTTAACATTAGTGGCTGTGATATTGAACAGGAAGCTACTAGTCTTGTCAATTCAACTGAAGATGGAAGAAGCAGTAATAAGTCAGCATGCCAGTCCGAATACTGTGTTCCACTGTCTGTATGGCTTTTACTGTCACGAGTTTACAAAAGCTCATCGAACGTGGCTGTGCCAGTTCTACACTGAACGTCCGCTGGCGTATTTAGACGAGGCCCAAGAAGCTTTCAGCAGCATACACCATATAAGCATATCAAAGTCATCGGTGTGGCAAATACTACATGATTGCGGCAATACCAGGAAGGTTCTTGAGGGGAGAGCAATGCATTTCAAGGAGAAAGATGTGTTTCGGTTCCTGGAAGAGCTCAGTCAAATTGACTGGTGCTATCAAAACCTTATATTTCTGGATGAAGTATCGTTTGCAGTCTGTCCTGCCGCTGTATTAACCATGTTGCCGCCCTCATGAGCTGCCTTCGTTGCAACTTGAGTTGAAATACACCTGTGTCAAGTAATATAAAATGTAGTTTCGTAGGTTTGTATGAGAACTGTACTGTGTAATTCTCAGAAACCTGTAGTTAAGTCACCCGCCCAGTATTACTTAGTGTAGTTTTGTACAACGCATTTTCTTAACGGAGTTCACTTCGGTAGAACTCCCGCAATCCCAAATTTGCTAAGTGGGGCGAGTACGGTGTTCGACCTATAAGTGTTCACGACCTCTGCAAGACTAACAAGACTAGTAGAGTAGCAGCTAAGAGCTGTTAGTTTGCGCGATTGGCGGCTGTTGGATTGAAAAACCGCGCAGGGAAATTTCAAGTAGAACTCACAATAGCCCGATGTAACGGGGTTACAGTCGCGGGTGGTGTGGACCACACCACTGCCACGTAGGTCGGGTGGCTGAGGGCCAACCAATAGTATTTGACCTACTTTTATATGCATATCTAGAACAAATGACTAAACTGGATATTAAGTCCCCTCAGACCAGGGACTAGTGAACAGCCGTTCACTTAGAGTTTGTATACTCTTAATAGCTCGTGTGACCCCGCCACACCCAAGAATGCAATACTACAATTAATCCTTGACACCAAAGCACAAGTATTAATTATTCAAATATTATCATTAATTCCTCCCAATTCGCGTGCGAACCTCATGTAACGGGGTTACATGAAAGGGGTACCCCAGAAAGGGTACCGCCTTTAGAAGTAGATATACTTCTGCGAGTATTTGTTTTAATACTCTGATGGAGTGGTGTGGGCCACACTGTGGTGTGAGCCACACCACTGCCACGTAGGTTCGGTGGCTGAGGGCCAACCAATAACATTAAACCTACCTTTTATATGCATAATTACGATAAAGTATAGTTAATTAGTAATTTGTATTACAGGCCAAATGGACCTAATTAACTATAAATAAATCAGTCTAAAATCTACTCTAAACTGGCTATTAAGTCCCCTAAGACCAGGGACTAGTGAACTGCCGTTCACTTAGAGTTTGTATACTCTTAATAGCACGCTTCCTCTAAGCAAGGTGCTCGTGTGACCCCGTCACACTTGGTAGCACTTGTAGTCAATCCACGCCTACGCGGGTAGATTGACTACCTGAATCCTCAGTGGCTCCTACAAGGTAAGCCAGGATGGATAGAGGGGAGTTCCCTCATTTGACCGACTCTCAGTTTGAGTCGGTCCGGAAGATGGTGGGCATCTTTGGAGGAGATGCCCTCCGAAGCTTGGCGGCTGCTACGCCGGCCGAGCAGGTCGAACGCATCGAGGCGTTCGACACGTACGAGAGAGGGCTTATCGCCCACGTACAGGGGCTGCAGACCCCCGTGGCTGAGATGAAGCCAGCCCAACCTAAGCCGTTGAGGCTTAAGGTTAACCCTTATGAGGGAAAGGAGGGAGAGAACCTCCACTTCTGGGTCAGAGAGGTAGAGCTCGCGATGGACGCGGCTCTAATCTCGACCGAGCGACTTCGGGTCGCTTTCGCCCTGTCCAACCTAGGAGGTCGGGCGAAGACCTGGGCGTACACGCGCGAAGCGACGACGCCGGGTTGTTTCACAACCTGGGCTCAGCTGTGTCAACAGCTTAGAGCCGCCTTCCTTCCGGCGAACTATGAGTATCGCCAGCGCTCGCGCTTCCTTGCCTGTAAACAAGGGAAGCGTGAGCTGCATGAGTACATCCAGGAGATGCGAGTACTCGCTGCATCTCTGGTAGGGAACCCCCTACCTGAACACATCAAAGTGACCGTGTTCATGGATGGCCTGAAGGTGGGTCCATCCCGCACACAGTTGTTCCGCGTGCATGCGAACACTATGGAGGAAGCGATCCAGATCGCCCTCCAAGAGGAGTACAGCCACCGACAGGCTCGTACTCCTACGTCGGTGTGGCAAGGCCACAATGCGTCGTCAGGCGCAGTGCAAGGAGCTCCAGCAGCTGGAGCTAGCACAGGGCCGGTACCCATGGAACTGGGTACGGCCGTACAGAGCTCCATCCGTTGCTACGGATGTGGGAAGCTCGGGCACATGCAACGTGCCTGCCCTGCGGGAGGGCAAAGGAAGTTCCCTTCCAAACCTAGGGGCTCGAGGGGCCCGTGGCAGAAGCCGCGACCCAAGAGCCAGGGGAACTGGGGTCACCAGTAGGGGCGGGGCGCCCTACTGGGGAAGATCTAAGTCCCCATGGTAGGAGTGCGGACGGCGCACGCCATGGAGGCTTAGCCCCTGAGAGCCTGGGTGCTCTCGAGACGAGAAAGAGCAGCGGCGGACTGCTCGTGGTACACGCGAGTGTACGGGGATATGGAGATCCCTTTAGAGTCCTGATTGACTCTGGGGCGTCGACGAACTTTGCTCGACGCCAGACGGTCGCGCGGAATGGCGACAAGTATGCCGATGCTTTGCGAGAAAGCAAAGGCAGGGGCTAGGTCTCGGTGAGACTGGCCGATGGTACGGTGGTTAACGTACCTGGGGTCCGTATGGACCTGGCTGTAAAGTTTGAAGACTTTGACAGCACGGAGTCGTTCCTTGTCCTAGACATGGACAAGTACGACTTGATCCTGGGCATGCCGTGGCTCGAAAAGCACGAGCCCTGGATCGATTGGCGCGGCAAAGCCATTGGGGCTAGCCGGCCCGCAGTCTCCGACAGAGCTTTGGTGAGTAATGTTCCCACCTCTGTCCGGGACTGGGGCGCCAGAGATGGTCGCCAAGGCGTTTACGCGCCCGAAGAAGTATTGGGAGTCACGGACTCCAATGAAGATGTTGCGATGAGCCTCGCAACCGGCCATGAGACCAAGGCTCATTGCCAAGCGTGTGGGATTGCCACGACGGCAAGTCCCAACGCTAAGAGTCGTCGCGCCGTATGGGCTTCGACTGTGGCAGTGCCGGACGGCACTGACCAGGCGGGTAACATAGGTCCGCAAGCAGCAGAGGCTGCTGGGGAGAGCGCTAAGGGCGTCTCCTGTGTGGGTAACATAGGTCCACAAGTGGGTAACATAGGTCCACAGGCGGGTAACGTAGTTCCGCAAGCGGGTAACATAGGTCCGCAAGCAGCTGAGGCTGCTGGGGAGGGCGCTGAGGGCGCCTCCGGTGTGGGTAACATAGTTCCACACGAGGTCGAAGAGACCGAGAAGATCGAGAACGCAGTATGCGTCTCTAGCGTGGGTAACAGAGTTCCACGCGGGGTCAAGAAGACCAGTACGAGTGCGGAGGTGTCGTCGAACACCTCCCGTGTGGATAACCAAGTACCACACTCGGAGTCTGAGACCCCACCGGCACGGCCGGTCGAAGAGCAATGCCATGTCTTCGACGGCGTGTCCGGTCGTCAAGTGAGGGCAGGTGCCGTCCATCTGGAGGCACTGCCAGAGGTGTCAGCACTGCTGAACCTCGAGGAATTGTCCATGAAGGACTTCCTGGCCGAGTTGAAGGCCGGAGAGATTGCGGAGATGGTGCTCCTGAAGCCGGAGACCTCTCCTGAAGATTTGAACTCTTCCTCCGTAATGGACGAGGACGTCCTGGAGGGGTTCACGAAGCAGCGTGCAACGCGCTTGGGTTCTGAGATTCTCAAGAACCCGGAGGATCCAGTGTATCCTCTTGTGAAGGAATACTCGGATGTGGTGTCGAAGCACCCACCATCCCAACTCCCGCCGGATCGGGGAGTTCGGCACGAGATTGATCTCGTGCCAGGCACAAAGTACTGTGTCACGAGGCAGTGGCCTCTACCTCGCGAGCAGTGCGAGGTCATAGATGCCTTCTTCGCCGAGAAGGCGAAGTCGGGCATGGTGCGGGAGTCGAAGTCCCCGCACTCGACGCCGACCTTCTGCGTTCGGAAACCGAACGGGAAGTGGCGTCTGGTTCATGCTTACAACAAGCTGAACAATGCGACGGTACCGGCACAAACGCCGATCCCTCGCAAGGATGTGTTGCTGAACAACATGTCGGGCTGTACGCTGTACAGTGCCCTGGATCTGGTAGACGGATACTACCAGATCCTGATGCGGGAGAGTGACATTCCTCTCACCGCAGTGAGCACCCCGAGTGGGATGCTCTGGGAGTGGCTAGTGATGCCACAAGGGCTATCAAATGCCCCAGCGACGTTCAATCGCTTGGTCACACAGTTGTTTAGACCATTACGTACGTTCGCTCAGACGTACTTCGACGATATATTCGTCCATAGCCGTGCCGAAGGCGGTCAGACGGCTATGGAGGTGCATTTGAAGCACCTCCGTCGAGTGTTTGAGGTCATGAGAGCTAACAAGCTCTATGCCAACATCGACAAGTGCGTCTTCGCAGCTGAGGAGATAAAAGTCCTCGGCTGTTTTGTCAGCAGGGTCGGCGTACGCGCCGATCCAGGGAAGGTCAAGGCCATAGCGGCTTGGCCGACCCCGAGGTCGCAGAAGGACCTCCGGAAGTGGTTGGGCTTAGCCAACTATCTTCATAAGTACAGCGCAGGGTACGCTGAACTAGCTCGACCCTTGTCGGATAAAGAAGGATGCCGATTGGGTCTGGGAGCAACAGCACCAGGATGCTTTTGACAGCATCAAGGCGAGCTTACAGCAAGCGCCAGTCCTGGCCTTGCCGGACGAAAACAAGTCATTTAGCGTCGTCTGTGACGCTTCTGACTATGCAATAGGCTGTGCGCTGTTGCAGAAGGACGATGAAGGACACGAACGTGTCATCTCCTTCCAGTCCAGGCAGCTGAAGGCTGCCGAACGGAACTATCCCGTTCATGACAAGGAGCTACTTGCGATGAAGTACGCTCTTGTCAAATTTAGAGTACATCTCTTGGGCACGAGGCCCTTTGTGATCTATACTGATCACGCGTCCTTGCGGACTGCCACCAACTCGCCGCATCTGTCGCAGCGGATGGCGAGGTGGCTGTCATTCTTCGCGGAATACAACTTCCGCGTTGAATACAAACCGGGCAAGCTCAACGTGCTTGCCGATGCATTGTCGCGTCGACCTGACTATGAGCTAGCTCATGTCAGTCGGGTCACGACAGATCTGTACGATCGGATACGCTTGGCGTATCAGGAGGACGAGAACTATACACCACTGGTGCAGTTCTTGTCCGATGGCAAGGACGCCAAAGTCGACAGGCTTTCGCCTCGACAGCGGGCGCAGCTCCATCGTTATGAGCTGGCCGATGGGTTACTCCACTACAGAGTAGACCCTAGAGATCCTCCTCGGGTTGTCGTTCCAAACGACGAGGATCTGAAGTATGACATACTTCTGGAGGCGCATGATGCGCCGATAAGTGGCCATCTTGGCCGGGAGAAGACCTACCAAATGGTCTCTCAGACATTTTGGTGGCCCCGCATGTATAAGTGGGTGGCACACTATGTCAAGACATGTGAAACATGTCAGAGGGTGAAGCCTTCGGGCCACGCCTCGGCTCCACTGCAGAGCCTACCTGTACCAGCAGATTGCTGGAAGTCGATGAGTCTCGACTTCGTCTTCGGCCTGCCGGCCGATGACAAGGGCAACACCGGCATATTGGTGTTTGTCTGCCGTTTGAGCAAGATGGTGCATCTTGCTCCGGTACGTGACAAGGTCACCGGGAAACAAGCTGCACAGCTGTTCCTAGATAGCGTGTTTCGCTATCATGGTCTACCAGAGACCATAGTCTCGGACAGAGACCCGCGTTTCACGGGTGCGTTCTGGGACACCCTGTTCCAATTGCTGGGAACTAAGTTGACGATGTCAACTGCAGACCACCCGCAGACGGATGGTCAGACGGAGCGCGTCAACCGCGTGCTCGAAGATACTCTGCGCAGTATCTGTGCGGAAGCACCTCGATCCTGGTCGGATCAGCTTCCTATGGTTGAGTTTGCACTCAACAATGCGGTACACGCATCAACGGGGTTTACCCCGTTCTACTTGAACGGGTTACGACACCCCCAGGTGCCGCTAACCTTGCGGGGAGGCACCGTGGCCTCCATCGTAAGTGGGGGAGAGGCTCGGAAAGCCTTTTCCTCCCAGGTCTCTGAAATAGAGCCCGAGTCTTTAAAAAGACAATTGTCGTCGTTTATCGACAACAGGCTGACGTTGATCAGCCGGGTTAGAGATGCGATGGCATCGGCCCAAGACAAACAAAAGGAGTACTCAGATGCAAAAGGAAGAGGAAACTTAAGTGTTTTTAAAGTAGGTGAATTTGTCCTATTAGACACTAAAAACCTACCGCTAAAGGTGGTTAGCTCTGTAGAGAGCAACAAGTTGAAGCACCGCTTCATCGGACCCTTTGCGGTCCTGGCCAGACATGGCGCGGCGTATACCATTGACCTGCCCAAGTCAATGGCGACGCACCCGACGTTCTACGTGGGGCGTCTTAAGCGGTATCACGATCCGCTGGGTCTCCCTTCTCGGACGGAGGAAGACCAAGGTGAGAACTCACCTCCTCGAAACGAGGCTGAGCTCTCTGGACAACCGGAGTTGCCGGTGTCGAAGCCTGTGAGTGATATACAGGCTGGTACCCACGCGAGTCATACGAAGGGTATGACGGTACCGAATGGGAAGAGCTCGGGTAAGAGCTATACCCATAAGCCGAGTGGTACGAGTACCCCTGCGGCTCATAAGAGGGCATACGACCATGCACCTCATGGCTTAGAACGTCTAAGCCTCGACGGAGCTCCTTCACGGCAGCAGCCGGAGCTCGGCGGTCAACACGCCCATGGAGCTCATGAGTCTCACGACCAAGAGCGTCCAAGTCTTGGCGAAGGACCTCAAGGGTCCCCGGCTTGCCAGCCTGAGCGGCAGCCTGACCACCAGGTCCAAGCCCAAGGGCTATCTCGATCGCATAGACGCGATCTCGAAGTTGACGGACCTCGTCACTTAATAGGGACCCCACAGAGTCCCGACCCGAAGATGAGGGTCCAGAAGGATAAGGCTGAGAAGGAGCCGCGTACTCAAACGCGTGCGAGAGCTCCTCCTGCCCTCCTTGACCGGAACGGCGAGCTCCACTATCATGTGGAGCGGGTCGTCCAGGAGCGGTGGCACTCTGGGAAGCGCCAGCTGCTTGTGAAGTGGCGGGGTTACCCCTCGTCACAGAACTCGTGGGAGCCGGAAGACCGGCTCCGGGTTGACTGCCCGAAGGCTGTTGAGATTTGGGATCAACAGCCGGGGCGTAAGTAGTCCGCGGCTTTTTAGCCGCCTTACGGTGTACGGTCCCTGGGTTGACGGAACCGTACCCGCGCTCATCTTGAGCGCTGGACTTAGACTGCTGTCTAAGTCCCTCCATAACGGAGTGGAGTTGCCGCTTAGCGACTAAGTGGGCAAACTCAATTCGAAGATCTCGCTGGTCCAAGACATAGGACAGCAGGCGATCTTCCCGGAGTTCTTTCAACTCCTGAACTGTGAAGTTCTTTAGAGAAACCCATCTCCAGAACAGGTCTTCTGCCTGGGTCTGGGTTGTGGTGTTCTCGGGCTGTACCCAAGGGTAGCCCCACACGGGGAAGAGCCCACCACGGTCTTCGGATTTCTTTCGAAGACTAGTGAATTCCTTTAACGGAATTCGGTGTGGTGCAAGCAGCACACACCTAGCGGCCTCAATGTCATTGACAAAGAGTGGTTCATCTTGAACCAAGGCACGCTCATAGGCGCCACGTGAAGTGCGCCCATGGTTAAGTCCACGAGGGGCCTTGAGGTGCTCCAAGAACATTGGAGACCCAGACCCCGCATCCGGTGGATAGTATCCGCGAGGATACACCGGCGTGGGAGGCACAGGAGTGCCTTGCAGCTGAGCGGTTTGGTAACGCTCTTGCTGCTCATCGAGATCATTGGAGATCTCTCGGGGCTCGGAGACAGCCCCCTCCTCTTCCTCCTCATCTGAGGAGTCGAACAGGGATTTAAATCCCTTAGCGATTGAAGGCTCTGACGTAGGAGAGCCAGGGGCTGCGCGCTTCTTAGCAGCAGCAGCGCCCTCACCAGCCCGTTTTGGAGAAGCTGCTTTCGCAGCTTGGGCTCGAGCCTTACCTTCGGTCAAGGTAAGGTTCTTGGCAGGCGAGCTCGTCGAAGCTGCCTTTGCCTCTGATGATTCGCTATCATCAACAGGAGCGTCCTGCGAAGGAGCGTCCTGTGCAGGAGCATCCTGTGAAGGAGCATCCTGAGAAGAAGATGGATCCTTAGCGGATCCAGGAGAGTCCCCGTCGGACTCTGATCCCGTGATGATCGGAATATGAAATTCCGGGGACTCAGACCCAGGACTGTGGTCCCGATAGGCGAACCGAGGGTTCGGCCTATCGTCGGGTGACAGGGAGCGCGAGCGACTGCGTCGCGAACTCCCTTCTTGGCTGGCAGAAGCAGCCGTACGCTTGCTGCCTGCCTCGGAAGCCGCTTTGCGGACTTCCTTGCGCGGAGCGGCCTTGTCTTTCGACTTGGCCTTAGCAGTCTTCGACCTCGCGGTCTTAGACTTAGAAGGCGCCGAAGCGCCGCGGGTGCTTGCCTTCTTAGGCATCTTGGGAGGCTGACGTGGAAGCCTCCAGGTGTCTTGGACGCGCGAAAAGGCTGAATGAAAGCCTTAAGCCACAACGGTGGCTCGTCGATGGGTATCGACAAAGGACAGGAAAGAGAGCGGAGCTCTCTTTCTAACTCCTCATTGGTTGGGGGTGTTTCCAACCTAAGTGGGGGAGGATGTAACGGGGTTACATGAAAGGGGTACCCCAGAAAGGGTACCGCCTTTAGAAGTAGATATACTTCTGCGAGTATTTGTTTTAATACTCTGATGGAGTGGTGTGGGCCACACTGTGGTGTGAGCCACACCACTGCCACGTAGGTTCGGTGGCTGAGGGCCAACCAATAACATTAAACCTACCTTTTATATGCATAATTACGATAAAGTATAGTTAATTAGTAATTTGTATTACAGGCCAAATGGACCTAATTAACTATAAATAAATCAGTCTAAAATCTACTCTAAACTGGCTATTAAGTCCCCTAAGACCAGGGACTAGTGAACTGCCGTTCACTTAGAGTTTGTATACTCTTAATAGCACGCTTCCTCTAAGCAAGGTGCTCGTGTGACCCCGTCACACCTCATCTACTGTGTTCACGTCCCACATATCACAGTTGTATTGCAGACCCATCAGCATGTCGACCTTGCGATGGGGAGACTCTTCCGCAGATCAATCAGCAAGAACTTGGTCACTGAAAAGAACGCTCGCACTCATTGGATGTTGGAGGAACATAACTGCGAGCGCTTCGCAGCTTTCCGCTTCTTGAACGCTGCCGTGACGATTGAGCTGTCACTATCGTGATTTTTGGTCCCGAGGGACGTTGATCTATAGCTGGAACACGCCGTTCTCTCCGCGACTGTCAACGCTTCTCCGCGCTGTAACTTCCCCTGACCATATTCTAGAACTAGGTTGTTGCCGATTGGCGCTGTCGCAGCCAGCCTAGTCTTCAGTGCCAGGTATTCCTTGATGACCTGGTCGAACAGACGTCTAATAGCAGACAGCGTTAGGGTAGACTTTTGCAGCGGTTTGGTAACTGCCTCAAACCACTCGAGGTCCTTTAGCAAAACCTTCATGCGCTCATGATCAGCGCGTCCAGAAGGAGAGGTTGCACCTCATGCTCTACCAGAAGGTCGTGGCCCAGCTGAACTATGGCCGGTTGGAGCGCCACATATATCTTTACCATCTCATAAGTGCTCGTCGACCTGGTGTCGTTCCGTACCTGAGGCGACTGATGTGATACTCTCCGCAAAATCGCGCGTCCCTTGATCGTCCGTAGCCTTGACATCAGCGATTGACCTTTTGCAATGAGCTCGTCTTCTGTCTTAATGAAGGACTTGGCTGCCAGATTGAATCTATGGCTTGCACATCCAACTAACGGGATGGCATCATCTGTCTTACCAATGTACTGATTCACAGAACAGTTGTCACCCGCCATAAACTTAACTGCGCTACACGGCTTATTGTTGTGCGATAGTGTATCCGCAATTAGATCATACTGGCTCTGCGCACTTAGATCTTCCCCATGTTTGACAGGAGAGAATGTCAGAAGCAGAAATTGACGCGGTTAGCACTCTAGGTCATCGTAATAGTTGCTTGTAACACAACTTCCAGCACCACCGGTAAAACTGCCCGATGCACTATCAACCACGGCGAAATCACGACGTAGTGACGGTTACTGCTGGTCCACCCGTCTAGAACGAGGCCGAACGAATTCGGTAACTCACGGGTATCGCGGAACTCGACTAGCTCAAATATCAGCGCTATGCCCCTCCACACAGTATCCTCTGACACGTTGGACAGAGATGCGTTAAGGCGGGTTAGTCGACGTTCTACAATGGTGAACGGAAGGCGGTCGCAAACGACCGACGATCCAGCGATACAGACCCCTTATAAGGCTAACAGTAACACATGAGGAAACATAAGAATCGACTATCCATCATGAAAACTAGACGAACCAATGAAAGTATCTACTCCAGGCGCAAGCAGTTGTTTACCCAACGAATGTGTACGAAGACTCAAAACCTGGTTGCCTGATAAGCGACAATACAACATCTAGTCGCAGCGGTATGTGGAATGCGCAACCAAAATTCTGTGATTGATTTGTTCCGACTAAGCAACATTCCAGGAATGTATTGATGGAGAACTAACAAGTGAGCACATTCCTGCTCATTGTTTGATGGACTTGTCGAAGGGCAAATTGATGGAGGACTTCGGTCCTCAGAGGGTTGTCGCGGCATACCGTTAATTCACCGTCAGACAATTAAAAGTACATTCTATGTGCAGTTGCAACTACTTTTGCTAACTTCCCTATCATTGCGTTCGCTTTTACAGTCCACCACCGTAGCTTAACGGAAAAGCACCCGAAAGGGATGAAAGGGGTTCGATTCCTCCCGGTGGTTTATTTGTTGTTATATAGATGTACGTGCCAACGCTCGCGTGCGTATGTTTAAAGTGGAAGCCGGCATTGAGTATAAAACTTGTATTACTATAATAGTATTAACAGTTGAATGCTGCAAAAATCCGGTGCAAAACTAAATACGAGTGGATAGTTATGTATAAATTTCATAAAACTAATTTGTATCTGATACATAAATACTCTTTATGCTGACTTATTATGGCGTAGGAAATCTCTAACTCTGAGAGCACCCTAAAGATAGGAGACCACGGTGCAAATTGAAACGAGGAAATACGCAAAGACAGCAGCCCAGTCCCGAATTTGGTTAGCCCTGTGCAACAATGCGTATGCACGCTGTCGTTTAGAAGTACGCAGAGTTGCATGGATCAGTGTACGCCGTAAGTACGCACGAAAGCGTCTTTTGCTTTATGATAACCAGCAACGAATCTCAGACATCAAATGGCTACTTAGACGTGGTGGCTTACAACTACGGAGCCAAGGATTTTACTTGATGAAGATATGCGTCAAGAGCTAATGACCAAGACCCAGACCCGTCCGTTCCAAAGGTATCAATGGTGTTATTGATGTGGCGAAGTGGTTCTGCGAAATCGCAAGATCGCATGAGTCCTCTTGCACACTGCGCCCGAACTTCCGCCTAACGGAGGGGGTACTCCGATCTTCCGTGAAGTACTTGATCTCACCTTGTGTACCCGTCGGTGGGACTAGATCGCTCCTCGGGTGATTTCGATAGACGCGCTTGTTGTTGATCTTGCTGTCTGACAGGACAGCGGGGAAGGTGGCAGCAGCGGGAATACTTCTACTCGCTGCGCCGTGTAGTTACCGAGCTTCGATCTTAGGTGTCTTGGATTGATCTTGATCTAAGACAGTGTCGATCTTAGCTCGGGATGTCCTGTGGTCGGTGTGTGACCTTTATCCAATACTTCCAATACGTGCTTGCCGCTTTCTATAGCGGGGTCTTGAGATTTGAGGGTTGACGAACGTCCAGCCAAGCACTCTACTCGGTGTCGATCTTGATCTTGCGTAACGTCGAGAGAGCCAATCATATATATCCCTGCCCGGAATAGCGTAGATGAAGAAGACTTGTGAAGTAGAAGGTAAAACAACTCTGAATTCATGGTTAATGTCCTATGCTTCCCATCTGTGGCTATCCATACTGCACTGGCTCCACAATACCTATAATAGAGCCAAGATCGACATTACTTGTCGAGATTGAAATCGCGTGGGTACAATCGTCTTGGACGGGGATGATGTCACACTCATTCACTCGGTCATTGTAGTGAGTGTCACTATATCGGAGATCACAATAGAGAGGAGTTACTCTCAACTTAGATTGACAGGACAAGATCGAAATCGGAAAACTTCCTTTCCGCTTCATGACAGGAGCATGAGCGACACCAAAAGTCTATCTATTCCGTGTCGATTATCGTATCATTATCACTTGGATGCAGGTTAGAAGCAATTTCGTAGCCATTCATGGCACCATTGACAAGGCCGGTGTCGACGGCAAGCCAAAGGTGAAGAAAATGCATGCGTTTACGACTCTAGCTGTCTATCTAATATCTGAACGCACACAGTATTTCGCGAAGTGGACCTCACAGGCCGTAACACGCAGGAACGATAGAGAACATAATCCTCTTTAAGCGAACGCTAAAGGCAAACCACGCTGATACCGCTTAAGGGATTAATTAACACCGATGCCCCTTCTTCATCGGAAATTATCATCTTGGCACCGCATGAGGCTGTAGTACGCGAGATCAAGCGATACGACAAGTACGGTTCTCATTAGCACCTTTAATGGCTTGTGTAAACTGGAATCGTATCCAATAACTCAGTGGTGCTTGGCACACACGCCAATCCAAAACGGCCGTCAAGCCCCCCCAAGAATTCCGTTGCTTTGGCCGGTAGCGTGAACGAAACAGCTCGTGATAAGCTTTAGTATAGGCAACATTAGTGGTAATACCAAGAACCAAGGTAGTTGAAAGGCAAATGATGCTCGAATTTCCCTTTTGGAAGTCTATGCTGTGACCGGGTCACACGAGCACCTTGCTTGAGGAAGCGTGCTATTAAGAGCATACAAACTCTAAGTGAACGGCGGTTCACTAGTCCCTGGTCTTAGGGGACTAAATAGTCAGTTTAGGGTAGATTTAAGACTGATTTATTTATGGTTAGTTAGGTCATTTGGCCTGTAATACAAATAACTAATTAAGTATAATCTTTCCTATATATGTATATAAAAGAAGATCAAATACAATTGGTTGGCCCTCGGCCACCCGACCTACGTGGCAGTGGTGTGGTCCACACCACCCACGAGTGAGTATCTAAAACGAATACTCACAGAAGAATATTTACTTCTAGAGGTGGTACCCTTTCTAGGGTACCCCTCATGTAACCCCATTACATTCTCCCCCACTTAGATTGGGATATATCCCTAACCAATGAGGAGTTAGGAAGAGAGAGAGCCGCTCTCTTTCCTTCTCGTGTCGATATTCATCGACGAGCTACCGTTGTGGCTTTGCGGCTTTATTAAGCCTTTTTGCACGAGCAGCAAGCACCCGAGGTTTTCACGTCAACCTCTCAACATGCCCGGAAGGCAAGCACCCGCGGCGCTTCGGCGCCTCCTAAGTCCAAGGCCGCGAGGTCGAAGACTGCTAAGGCCAAGTCGAAAGACAGGGCCGCTCCGCGCAGGGAGGCCCGCAAGGCGGCTTCCACGGCAGCCACCAAGCCTACCGCTGCTGCTGCCAGACAAGAAGGGAGCCCGCGACGCAGTCGCTCGCGCTCCTCGTCGCCCGACGATAGGCCGAACCCTCGGTTCGCCAATCGGGACCACAGTCCTCGGAGTCCCCGGTCTTCGATATCCCTATGATAACGGGATCGGAGTCCGACGAGGATACCACAGGGTCCACCAAGGATCCTACTCTGACACAGGATACGCCTTCGCAGGACGGACCTGTTGATGATTCTGAATCATCAGAGGCTGAGATGGCTTTAACGAGCTCGCCTGCCAAGAACATTACCTTAGACGAAGGTAAAGCTCGAGCCCAAACTGCGAAAGCAGCTCCTCAAATACGACTGACGAGGGTGGTGCTGCTGCTAAGAAGCACGCTGCCCCTGGCTCTTCTACTTCAGATCCTTCCATCCGAAAGGATACCGTTCCCTGGTCGACTATCGGTCTGATGAGGCCGAAGAGGAGGGGGCTGTCACCGAGCTCCAAGAGTTCTCCAACGATCTCGATGAGCAGCAGGAGCGCTATCAAGCTGCTCAACTGCAAGGCGCTCCTGCGCCTCCCACGCCGGTGTATCCTCGCGGATACTACCCACCGGATGCGGGGTCTGGATCTCCCATGTTCCTGGAGCACCTCAAGCCCCTCGTGGTCTTAACCATGGGCGCACTTCTCGCAGCACCTATGAGCGTGCCTCGGTTCAAGATGAACCACTCTTTGTCAATGGCATTGAGGCCGCTAGGTGTGTGCTGCTTGCACCACACCGAATTCCTTGAAGGAATTCACAAGTCTCCGGAAGAAACCGGAAGACCGTTGTGGCCTCTTCCCCGTGTGGGGGTACCCTTAGGTACAGCCCGAGAACACCACAACCCAGACCCAGGCAGAAGACCTGTTCTGGAGATGGGTTTCTCTAAAGAACTTTACAGTTCAGGAGTTGAAAGAACTCCGGGAAGATCGTCTGCTGTCCTATGTCTTGGACCAGCGCGATCGTCGCATTGCGTTTGCCCATGTAATCGCTAAGCGGCAACTCCACTCCGTCATGGAGGGACTTAGACAGCAGTCTAAGTCCAGCGCTCAAGACGAGCGCGGGTACGGTTCCGTCAACCCAGGGACCGTACACTATAAGGCGACTAAGAAACCGCGGACTACTTACGCCCCGGCTGTTGCTGATCCCAGATCTCAACAGCTTTCGGGTAGTCAACCCGGAGCCGGTCTTCCGGCTCCCACGAGTTCTGTGACGAGGGGTAACCCCGCCACTTCACTAGCAGCTGGCGCTTCCCAGAGCGCCGCCGCTCCTGGACGACCCGCTCCACATGATAGTGGAGCTCGCCGTTCCGGTCAAGGAGGGCAGGAGGGGCTCTCGCACGCGTTTGAGTACGCGGCTCCTTCTCAGCCGTATCCTTCTGGACCCTCATCTTCGGGTCGGGACTCTGTGGGGTCCCTATTAAGTGACGAGGTCCGTCAACTTCGAGATCGCGTCTATGCGATCGAGATAGCCCTTGGGCTTGGACCTGGTGGTCAGGCTGCCTCTCCGGCTGGCAAGCCGGGGGCGCTTGAGGTCCTTCGTCGAGATGTGGACGCTCTTGATCGTGAGACTCATGAGCTCCAGAGGCGCGTTGACCGCCGAGTTCCGGCTTCTGCCCTGAAGGAACTTCGTCGAGGCTTAGACGCTCTAAGCCATGAGGCGCATGGTCGGATGCCCTCTTATGAGCCACAGGGGTACTCGTACCACTCCGCTTATGGGTATAGTTCTTACCCAAGCTCTCCCCACTCTGTACCGTCATACCCTTCGTATGACTCACGTGGGTACCAGCCTGTGCTTCATGCACAGACTTCGACATCGGCAACTCCGGTTTTCCAGAGGACTCAGCCTCGTTTTCAGGAGGTAAGCTCTCACCTTGGCCTACCTCCGTCTGAGGAGAAGGACCCAGCGGATCGTGATACTGCTTAAGACGCTCCACGTAGAGCGTTGGGTACGCGCCATTGACTTCGGGAGGTCAATGGTGTACGCCACGCCATGTCTGGCCAAGACCGCAAAGGGTCAAATGAAACGATGCTTCAATTTGTTGCTCCCTACGGAGCTTACCAAGGTTAGTGATAGGTTCTTAGTGTCGAGTAGAACTAACTCACCAACTTTAAACAGGTCAAAAATTCCACTTGAATGTTTGTCAGAGTACTCCTTTTGTTTGTCTTGGGCTAACGCCATTGCGTCTCTAACCCGGCTGATCAACGTCACTCTGTCGTCCAAAACCGACGACAATTGTCTTTTTAAAGACTCTGGTTCAATATCTGAGACCTGGGAGGAAACGGTTTTTCGAGTCTCTCCCCCACTTACGATGGAGGCCACGGTGCCTCCCCGCAATGGTAGCTGCACCTGAGGGTGTCGTAACCCGTTCACATAGAACGGGGCAAACCCCGTTGATGCGTGTACCGCATTGTTGAGTGCAAACTCAACCATAGGCAACCACTCCGACCAGGACCGAGGTGCCTCAGCACAGATACGGCGAAGAGTATCTTCGAGCACGCGGTTGACGCGCTCCGTCTGACCATCCCTCTGCGGATAGTCCGCAGTTGACATCGTCAACTTAGTTCCCAGTAGCTGGAACAGGGTGTCCCAGAACGCCCCTGTGAAGCGTGGGTCTCGATCCGAGACTATGGTCTCTGGTCGACTATGATAGCGAAACACGTTATGTAGGAACAGCTGTGCAGCCTGTTTCCCGGTGACTTTGTCACGTACTGGAGCAAGATGCACCATCTTGCTCAAACGACAGACAAACACCAATATACCGGTGTTGCACTTGTCATCGGCTGGCAGGCCGAAGATGAAGTCGAGACTCATCGACTTCCAGCAATATACTGGCACAGGTAGGCTCTGCAGTGGAGCCGAGGCGTGGCCCGAAGGCTTCACCCTCCGACATGTTTCACATGTCTTGACATAGTGTGCCACCCACTTATACATGCGGGGCCACCAAAATGTATGAGAGACCGTTAGATAGGTCTTCTCTCGGCCAAGGTGGCCATTCATCGGCGCATCGTGCGCCTTCCGAAGTATGTCATACTCGTCGTTTGGAACGACAACCCGAGGAGGATCTCCAGGATCTACTCTGTAGTGGAGTAACCCATCTCATAGCGATGGAGCTGCGCCCGCTGTCGAGGCGAGAGCCTGTCGACTTTGGCGTCCTTGTCATCAGACAAGAACCGCACCAATGGTGTGTAGTTCTCGTCTCCTTGATACGCTAAGCGTATCCGATCGTATAGATCTGTCGTGACCCGACTGACATGAGCTAGCTCATAGTCGGGTCGACGCGACAATGCATCGGCAAGCACGTTGAGCTTGCCCGGTTTGTATTCAACGCGGAAGTTGTATTCCGCGAAGAATGCCAGCCACCTCGCCATCCGTTGCGACAGACGCGGCGAGTTGGTGGTAGTCCGCGAGAGCCCATGATCAGTGTAGATGACAAAGGGCCGTGAGCCCAAGAGATGAACTCTAAACTTAACAAGAGCGTATTTCGTTGCAAGTATCGTCTTGTCATGAACGGGATAGTTCCGCTCGGCAGCTTTCAGCTGCCTGGACTGGAAGGAGATGACGCGTTCACGTCCTTCATCGTCCTTCTGCAACAGCGCAAAGCCTATTGCATACTCAGAATCGTCACCAACGACACTGAATGACTTGTTCTCGTCCGGCAGAGCCAGGACAGGCGCTTGCTGTAAGCTCGCCTTGATGCTGTCGAAAGCATCCTGGTGCTGTCGCTCCCAGACCCAGTCGGCATCCTTCTTTAAGAGATCCGACAGGGGTCGAGCTAGTTCAGCGTACCCTGCGCTGTACTTATGAAGATAGTTGGCTAAGCCCAACCACTTCCGGAGGTCCTTCTGAGACCTCGGGGTCGGCCAAGCCGCTATGGCCTTGACCTTCTCTGGATCGGCGCGCACGCCGACCCTGCTGACAAAGCAGTCAAGGGCCTTTATCTCCTCAGCTGCAAAGACACACTTGTCGATGTTGGCATAGCGCTTGTTAGCACTCATGACCTCAAACACTCGACGGAGGTGCTTCAGATGCACCTCCATAATCGTCTGGCCTATTTCGGTACGCCAAGCCCGTTGCACGCTGCTTCGTGAACCCCTCCAGGACATCCTCTACGATTACGGAGGAAGAGTTTAAACCTTCAGGAGAGGCCTCCAGCTTCAGGCTCATCATCCCCGCAATCTCTCCGGCCTTCAACGCGACCAGGAAGTCCTTCATGGACAGTTTCTCGAGGTTCAGCAGTGCTGACACCTCAGGCATTGCCTCCAGCTGGACGGCATGCCTTCACTTGGCGACCGGACATGCCGTCGAAGACATGATATTGCTCTTCGACCGGCCGTGCCGATGGAGTCTCAGACTCCGAGTGTGGTGCTTGGTTGTCCACACGGGAGGTGCTCAATGACACCTCCGCACTCGCACTGGTCTTCTTGACCCCGCGTGGAACTACGTTACCCACGCTATCGACGCACGCTGCGCTCTCGTTTCATCATCTCGGTCTCCTCGACCTCGTGTGGAACTATGTTACCTATGCCGGAGGCGCTCTCAGCGTCCTCCCCAACAGCCTTAGCTGTTTGCGGACCTATGTTACACGCTTGCGGAACTACGTTACCCGCCTGTGGACCTATGTTACCCACTTGTAGACCTATGTTACCCACACAGGAGACGCCATTAGCGCTCTCCTCAGCAGCCTCTGCTGCTTGCGGACCAATGTTACCCGCTTGGTCAGTGCCGTCCGGCACTGCTACAGTCGAAGCCCATACGGCGCGACGACTCTCAGCGTTGGGACTTGCCATCGTGGCAATCCCACACGCTTGGCAATGAGCCTTGGTCTCACGGCCGGTTGCGGGGCTCATCGCAATATCTTCATTGGCGTCAGCTACTCCCAGTACTTCTTCGGGCGCGTAAGCGCCTTGGCGACCATCTCTGGCGCCCCAGTCCCGAACAGAGGTGGAACATTACACACCAAAGCTCTGTCGGAGACTGCAGGCCGGCTAGCCCCAATGGCTTTGCCGCGCCAATCGATCCAGGGCTCATGCTTTTCGATCCACGGCATGCCCAGGATCAAGTCGTACTTGTCCATGTCTAGGACAAGGAACGACTCCGTGCTGTCAAAGTCTTCAAACTTTACAGCCAGGTCCATACGGACCCCAGGTACGTTAACCACCGTACCATCGGCCAGTCTCACCGAGACCTGGCCCCTGCCTTCGCTTTCACCCAAAGCGTCGTCAAACTTGTGGCCATTCCGCGCGACCGTCTGGCGTCGAACAAAGTTCGTCGACGCCCCAGAGTCAATCAGGACTCTAAAGGGATCTCCGTATCCCCGTACACTCGCGTGTACCACGAGCAGTCCGCCGCTGCTCTTCCTCGTATCGAGAGCACCCAGGCTCTCAGGGGCTAAGCCTCCATGGCGTACGCCGTCCGCACTCCTACCATGGGGACTTAGATCTTCCCCAGTAGGGCGCCCTGCCCCTACTGGTGACCCCAGTTCCCCTGGCCCTTGGGTCGTGGCTTCTGCCACGGGCCTCTCGAGCCCCTAGGTTTGGAAGAGAACTTTCTTTGCCCTCCCGCAGTGCAGGCACGTTGCATGTGCCCGAGCTTCCTACATCCGTAGCAACGGATGGAGCTCTGTACGGCCGTACCCAGTTCCATGGGTACCGGCCCGGTGCTAGCTCCAGCTGCTGGAGCTCCTTGCACTGCGCCTGACGACGCACTGTGGCCTTGCCACACCGACGTAGGAGTACGAGCCTGTCGGTGGCTGTATTCCTCTTGGAGGGCGATCTGCATCGCCTCCTCCATAGTGTTCGCATGCACGCGGAACAACTGTGTGCGGGATGGGCCACCTTCAGGCCATCCATGAACACGGTTACTTTGATGTGTTCAGGTAGGGGGTTCCCCACCAGAGATGCAGCGAGTACTCGCAACTCTTGGATGTACTCATGCAGCTAACGCTTCCCTTGTTTACAGGCAAGGAAGCGCGAGCGCTGGCGATACTCATAGTTCGCCGGAAGGAAGGCGGCTCTAAGCTGCTGACACAGCTGAGCCCAGGTTGTGAAGCAACCCGGCGTTGTCGCCTCGCGCGCGGCGCCCTTCGAGAAGCCACTCTGGAATTTGCAATCCACTTGCTTAGTCCTCGTGCCATATTTGGAAGCACGTTTTACTTCTCCCGTTGCGCGCCACGTTGCAGAGGTATGTACTGCCACAGACGTGCACACAATAGACCAGAACTATGAGGTAAGAAACTACAAAAGATCTACGAACCGTAGGTTGTTTAGGGAACATCCAGGGCAACCACTTCGTAAATTTTATAAGAGTGACTTTATAAACAGCGCACACTTTGGATGAGCTCGCGACGCGATTTTTACCTTTTTTAACCACGAAGCCTGGACACTCCGCCAAAATGTTGATCTCCGCGCGCGGCATTGCCTGTAGCAGTAGTATGGTCACCAGGAGCCACTGGTGAGGCAGCCGTCCTGCTGAAGACAGGACGGCTGCCTCCCAAATGTCGAAATCAAACCTACATCTGTACATCACATATCTTTCTCACCTCTAGAATAACTCGATTAAAGTATGGGGTAAAATGGTATACAAACCACATGTGTATTTTTCAATATATTGGAGCTCCAACATGCGTAGAAACACTGCATTTGGGTTATCGAAAGGTCCCCCATTATGAGGTGGGTCCAACATATGGGGTTGAAGGGTTTAGAGTATACAAACTCTAAGTGAACGGCAGTTCACTAGTCGTTGGTCTGAGGGGACTAAGTTTAGACTGATTTATTTATAGTTGATTAGGTCATTTGGCCTGTAATACAAATCACTAATTAACTGAAATTTGTCCTAGATATGCATATAAAAGTAGGTCAAATACAATTGGTTTGCCCTCAGCCGCCCGACTTACGTGGCAGTAGTGTGGTCTACACTACCCACAACAGAATATCCACAAAACGAATACTCACAGAAGTATATCTACTTCTAGAGGCGGTACCCTTTCTAGGGTACCCCTCATGTAACCTCATTACATACACACAGAATACAAAAGCGAATATAATCTACATCAAGAACAAGTTGGAACAGGAACAGCGCCAATAGAACGCAAGCCAAGACACAAAAAACAACTAAGGGGAGATGAAGGTGGGAGATATGTAATTCTCGTTTAAATACGAATTATAGGTAATATGAGTGATCGGGACTCGCTATTTTCCGTTTAATTTCGATTGTTTTCTGTTTATAAATTCACCACTCCTTGCATAATTTTTTGCCCGTTTTTGATGGTTCGGCTCCCCCTAATAGTGGTAGTCAGAGTTGGATGCAAGCAGCGCCTCCAAGCCGCGAGTCCAACGCATTGTAGCCTTTCATATCACTTTAAGTTTGACACCTTTCCAAGCACTTGGTCGTCCAAGCGAGCGACCAAGCGACAGTTCGCATAATCGCAAGATGCCGACAGCAAGTGCGAAACGGCTGTTGCTGAAGGACCTTAAAGTAGTATGGAGAAGCCGAATGCATCTAGTAGCTGACGCTGAAGGCTCTAGCGATGAAGAAGACGAGGCAGACTTCGTCTCTCTCTACGTTGTGCTCGCGACGCGACACAACAGCCGTGAACGTCTTTTCCAGCGTATTGATTTTCTCTCGCACTCCGGCACTATCACGGTGTTTAATGTCCACCTTTTCTAACTCCCGAACGATATCTTTCAGTAGAGCTTCCTTTGTTTTGCCGCTGTTGCGGTCACTTCCTCGCCACTTGTCATAGTTAGCTTGGTCCGTCATCCAATCGAGCGCAACCCCGCAGTGAAGATTTCCCGCCGGCGACACCATCAGAATCTCAAAAAATGGGGGACTTCTTCCCAGCTCGAGTTGTATCTCTAGGTGGCCTTGGCACAGAAATCTTCTCTTTCTTCGTGTTCTTCTTCTTGGAAACAGCAAGTTTGCAGGCGGATGGGGAAGTGGCTTTCACGATAGCCTCGACGGACGCTTCGTCTTTCTTGGCCTCCATCGTGTATTGCGACCTTCCTTTTGTGTCTGCGGCTCTTGGAATGCAAGTTGTATCTTGGACGAAAAAAGCTCGGGTGAGATTTCTTGGAATGCAAGAGAATATTGTCCAATGAAAACGCGTCAAGAGGGATACTTTCTCTTGGAAACGACGCTTACATCCAACTTTGACTACCACTAACAGACATAAAAAACCATTCTGGATGATTTTTGGTCGTTTCCACAATCTAAGGGGGTCAAACGAACTCTTACATTAACGAGGATTATGCAATGGCCATCAGCTCAATACGATAAGGGACGAGGAGAGCGGTGCCCCCACATGGTCATGCAATAGGCCGCACTAATGCAATGTCGAATCCCCCTTGACCCGCCCACCATGTCCGCAGACAGTGTAACGACTGACTCCTTGCAGAGTCTAGTGTACGTCTTGAAAACATCAGACACCCAGCGACCGTGAAATTGGATCGTAAGCGCATCTGTGCCCGCTCGATACATATGTGTTGCCCCATCAGCTCGAAGTGAGTGTGAGCTAACTTCTCGGGGGTCTTGCCGCTCTTGGCCGCTGCACGCTTGATAACGTCTGATACGTCCGCGGTCGATATGCTGGATGGTCTTCCACATCGACTCATGTATACCGCTGCGGGGATATCAACTGGGAGATTCTTTCTTGATTGGAGTAGGATGAGGGCGCCAAACACAGGGCGCAAGAACGGGTGTCCAGACCTTGACAGCATCCTTGTCGTCGGAGTTACGCCTTGGTTCGTCTTGGAGACGGCCAGGCGCATGCAGGCTAATCGGGCTTTCGCTGAAGAAAGAGTAGGATGACCCATCGTGTCCAGGACAGCAATCTCCTGGGCCCTCACGGCAAATCACTTGAAATTGCCTCCTCTGTTGATTGCCACGATTTCAGAGCGTCGCAGGAGGAAGAAGAACGCCAGGCACAATACCCCCATAGTGCTTGCTCGGAGGGGTCGGCTAAACTCATGGTATGGAAGCTAGCTCGAGAAGACCATGAGACACAGGGGCTTTTCGACGCCGTGGTGTGTCAAGACGGCTGATCCCTTTGAGTAGCATGCGGATGTGAGGGTGTGCGATCGGAAAGTCATATCCGGACGCGGCGAAAAAATGGCGAACGCCGTGGAGTAAAGCCAGAATAGAGTCGCTCCGAATGGGTCCCCCGGACCCAAAGCTAAACTGGAAGCCGTAGAGAACAAAATCCGAGATGTATTGGACTTGGACTGCAAGGGGTATGCCGGTAAGCCACGCGGGAATACCGCGCCGTGATGTCCATGTAATCCATTTTCTCTGCGCTCGGCTGTATTGGTCATACGTGGAGTCGGCAACAGAGTGAGCGCGGAGATACGCTGCCAGATTTGATTCAGGCCTTGGATATCGACGGTCGGCGAGACCTGCAACCAACCACGTGTTAGGGATGCAAACCGGGTCGCAAATGATGAGTTAGCAGCAATGCGGGAGCCAGCGTCAGCGCGAGTGTTGTCGACACCGGCGATGTGGGATGCCGAAAACCGGAGTTGAAACGACGTTTCCCACCAGCTAAGTAGTCGAATGATCACTTGAGCACGCGGATTGCGCGACGATAGCTTGTTTTGCCAACTGACAGCTGAGGTGTTGTCGATGCGGAAGTGTACGTGGAGCGGCCGACCGTTGCGAGGAGCGTTGGCAGCCAGCTCGGGCCCCACATTTGGACGGCAAACGCACACGAGAGAAGCTCGCGGTAATTAATGTCGATGCCGTTCGCCTCACCGTTCTTAAAATTGCGTATTAAGGTGGCCTCTGGCACAGTGAACTGGTAGGTCAGTGCTTCGTGCGCCGAAATATCCAGGGCACAGAGACCAAAATCGGAGGCGTCCATCTCAATCACAACGTCCGGTACTGGTAGCGTGTTGAAATACTCCAGAGACACGCCGTTTAGATGGTGTGTGTAGCACGTGCCACCACCACAGTAAGTCTTGTTTCATGTCTTCCGTCATTGGAACACGCTGAAACCTGTGCAACTCATTCTCACGTAGCCGTAAACGCTGGAGAAAGGGGCGTGCGGCGCGGATACAGGTAGCAACGTGCCGTAGCTTGCCCATCAGAGACCGGTACACCGTGCGTGACAGTGAGGCGGAGGAATATGCGTCTGCAACAATACACCGAGCCTTCAGAATTTTTGTGGCTGGCATAGATACCTGTCCTGCTTCAGAGTCGAACTCAAGACCGAGCACACGCTGGCTTGTACTCCAACCTGTGAACTTCTTGTTGTTGATGGGCATCGGCGCCAAGTATGGCGATCATAGCAAAGCGGAGAGATCGATCCATTTCTCTGCAAGATGAGCCAATATTTGCTGTAACGTTGATGTGGTCGTCGACCCAATGATAGTTGAAGAATCCGGTCGGACAGATCGTGTTCGTATGAGAACCGTGGATATGAGAGATGGCCCCACCGAAAATCGTAGAAGCCCGGCGAGCCGGTCCAGCCAAAAGGTGATGAAATCTCGATGACAAGGGCATCTCTTCCTCGATCAGCCCAGCAAACAAGTAAACGCTGTTGCTGTGAATGCTGACGTTGCGGAAAGCAGACGCAACATCGCCTGCTATCACGTGGATCTCGGCACCAGGATGGTTGTACTTCGCTCTCAGAATCTCTGTAGCCACGGCGTCACAGTGTCTGTAGTCTGGCTTCGTGATGCTATCTTGATCCGTGCGGTCGTTGGTTGAAGAACCTTCGGGAAACGAAAGATCATGGATGGTGCGGCCAGATGATGTGACGTCCTCGTTCCTTTGTCCACAGCCCCAAAGGGGCTGATCATTATCTCGGGCCACTGCTTGAGCAAATCCATGTCCAGCACTAGACACCGCCACGCGTCTTGCTCCTTGCGTATGTTCTTTCGGAGCACATTGATCTGGTCCCGTGCAGAACCGTGATTTGGCGGACGCAACGTTTGCCGTGATGGCGTGGCCCTGAGGCGAACTTCCACCCCGTTTAAGACAATTTCCTTGAGTTTTTCCAAATGTCGGTAGTCCTTGCACAGTTCATCAATTACGGCAGGCACCATGTTCTTGTTTGGGCGATAATCGCTCGATGTTTGCCCCCTTATTAACTCCACAAATGCCGCCAGCGATAAACGTGAACGGCGAGCATATTCTGGGAGTGCACGTTGCAGTGGGGTGACATGATGCTATTTCCGATTTTCGAGCGACAGGTGGATATTACGTTACGATGTGATTGGTTATAATATGGGTTGTGAGAGAGGGGGAGCTTGGGACACGGCTGCACCCGTGCGACATCTGTGGAAGATTTTTTAGATGAACCTTCGCCTGACTGTAAAGGGGCCCAATGGACCAGAAGTGTACTTCAGAGCGTGCACAACTCTGAAGGTCAAATGCACTCTGTCTGGTCACCGGACTTTCCCCGACGATGAGTGCCTAATTCCTGGCGGAAAGTCTCTCAGAAGAACGTATCTCTGAGAGACCTCATCCCGTTACCGTCCAGCGCGACGATGATGGTTCAAGGATCTACACTACTTACCCGCAGAGACCAAGTATCGCGCGCCGGACGCCGCGCACCCGCGCAACCTTCAAGAACTTCGTGTACGTTGAAGCATTGGTGCTCCGTACTATGATATTCCGTTCAAGACTCTGGTATTACCCACTCTGAATGACCAAGACTTTGAAAACCAAAGTGGTTTCAGACTCTGAAAACCCGGATACCAGACTCTGAAATCAACGAAGATTCAAGACCATACTGAAACCAAGTGAACCCAAGTTCAAGTAACGCAATCAAGTGATGTGTGACCTGCACATCCCCTGTAACGACGTCTCTACCCATCAGCCCATCGGGATCGGCTGCACTGACCATACTGAAACCAAGTTTAGGTCACGCAATCAAGTGATGACTGCCCTGCACATCCCCCGTGATGACGCCTCTACCTGTCAACTCATCGAGATCTGCTGAACTGACTGTATACTGAAACCAAGTCAAGATACCTGATGCATACAAGAACCAAGTGTACCTGAGATATGAAGACTGAATGCATGAAGGACACCAAGGACGACAAGAAGAAGAGAGTTACCAGAGATATATGAGAGTTATGAGAAAGATAAAACGATAAACAGAGTTCAATTTGCTTGCTACTGCACAAGTCCGCTTGAGAGGTATCCAAGCCACTGCGTAAAGGACGTACGCCGTGTGATCTCCACCAAATTCAGTCCCCTTAGGTGGAGATCAGGTAACGTAGAGACCTGAGAGGACCCGCCTATTCCATATCCTAGTTGGGTCGTTTGTTTTGTCTCTAGCGGTAGCCCATTTCATATTGCTCGTTTGGACAGGCTCTGGAAACTAGACAGTCGTTTCCAGGGTGCAAGGTAGACTGTTATATATAGCTGATTGTATTGGTTTATATTTCCCTCTATATTAGAGGGTGGTGCGCGAACGTGAAAGGGATACCAGACAGACCAGGTGTCTGGTAACGAGTCCCTAGTTGACCTGGAGTATTAGCCCACCGTTCAAGGGCCCAGAAAGAATAAGAACGGCTGTATATATTTGTATATTCCTGAACTCTGCATATTTGTTGTTTATCTCTGAAAGTCAAGTATCTTGGTTCTGGATTTGTGATATCCAGACACCGATTTCAGACTCTCTCTCTGGTATATTAACCTCTTTCCGACCACCAACTTTCTGGTAACCTACTTGGTTTCCAGAGACTCCGACTCCCAAACGCTCCTGGAAGGACTTCTTGAACCCCGACACCAGACTCCAAGGGAACACAACTTCTCTTCACTACGTACTTTCAGACCCCGGCGAGGGTCATATTCCCAAGACAACGAACCCACAGGGATACCACAAGGTACCACACGCCCACCTACGTTGTACGACTCCGAAATCCTTTCAGTAGTCATATAACCGGGTTCACTATACGCCACCTGCTCCGCGATCAAAGTTTCACCGACTTCGCGACAACTGGTGCGCGTGCCCGGATCTTGGTATCGTGATATCACCGGATTTGAGAGTACAAGAAGAGAAAGTTTCCTGTCAAGCGTCTATATTTAAGATGGCTACACCAGGATCTACGAGAGGAGGACGCCGTGGTCGCGGTCGCGGTGTTCTGACACGTCAGTCCAAGCGTCTCCAAGGTTTGCCGCCTGAGGAGCAACCAGACTTGGATGCTATCCAGAAGGCGGCTCGCGAGAAGAGGAAGGCTGCGCGAGAGAAGAAGGCCGCTGAGAGTGTGAACGTCGCAGAACCGGCGATCGAAGACCAGCCTGCTGCGGAACCAGAAGCTAAGGAGGCACCCGTTGTCTCTGGTGAACAAGGTTCTGAGGAAGGCCCGTCAGAAGTCGAAGCTTCTGGTGACGAGGTGACCACTGCCCGTGAGGGTGGTGATGAGGCGTCTGAGGGAGGCGCCGATATGGTTGAGTCCCCGGAAGTGGTCGATCTGTGTTCAGAGTCGACGACCTCCGGACAGTCCGTGGAAGAAGCGAAGACAGAACCCGGACTCTCTGAAGATCGTGTTCCGCAGTCTCCGAAGTCTGAAGGTGCACCAATGTCGGATGACACGCTGATCAAGTCCGAAGATTCTCTGAAGACACCGTCTGATGAGTCTGGGAGGGCTGATTCGCTTGATGGAGAACGAGCGTTAAGGTATGTGCGTCGTGAGCTCCGCCGCTGGAAAGACATGGATGCCGGTAGAGTCGTCCCGCCAAGCGTCGAGTATGTATGGCCGACGACGAAGCCCAGTGTAGCCGTCTTCCAGAAAGCCGCTGCAGCGACCGGCGACTACATCAAGTGGCGGTGCTCCTCTGTATTCCCTGAAGATATGTGGATTTCGGAGTTTCACGCGAGACGTCATGGTTTTGGTCGGATTCAAGACCTTTCCTACATTGAGATTCCAATGAGCACGCTGACGGCACCAGAGTGTGTGGCTGTTCTCCAGACAATGCTGTACGAGGCGGGTTTTGAATTCCAGAACTTGCTCCCGACGTGGTCCCAGACCAGGCGTCAGCTATCTTCGAGTCTCAGATACGCAGTGTGGCGACCGAACTTCAAAGTCGTCTCGCCATGGAACTGGTTGAGTGGGCCACCGTGACCGCCAGGTTACAAGTTAACCGACTCAGAAGGCATGAAACAAGAAGACACAACAAGTCGAGAAGGAACCGATAGTGTATTACCTGACAAGGATGCTGACCTACAAGGACGACAGCTGATCATGCGCCTCCGGGTGACCGGACTCCGAGTGACGCATAGTTCCAATGGTTCCAGCAGTGATGAGCCGCCGCAGTCCAAGCGCTTACAGCAGAGACCGCCGCGCCCTCAAGTCTCGTCAACACCGTCAGCCTTGTCGACGCCGTCGCTGTCCTCATTGCCACAATACGAGAGTCGTTCTGATAGTACACGACCAGAGTCTGGAACTCCCATGTCTGAAGATCGTAACAGCTCTCGAACTCGAATGACGGATGTGCCGGTTCCCAGTGTTATCGGGACCTCTGATGATCAGTCGTCTGGATTTCAGACCTCGCGTGGAAGCCCACAGACTCGTCCCTGATGTCTTCGAGTCGAGGGGCGGCGTCACACATGCCGCTGTCCGCAGAGGGTCTGGCGTTGATTGCCCAAGGCGCTGACGTCGGAGGAATGGTCTCCGGAGAAGGTATGGGAATCCAAGTGACTCGAACGTTGTTTCCTGTGAAGTCGGAGCCTGAAGACGTCAACATGCTGGAAGAAGGAGCTGAGGTGTCAGATGTAAAGCCTTAAAACCAGGCGTTCGTCCACGAGCCTTCACAGGGTTTCAGACAACCAACGTCAGAGATTCCGCCTTCATCTGTTTCCAGCCGAAGTGCAAGCCATCGAAGCCACCGCCAGAGTGCGAAGAGTGAAGACCTTCGGAAAACGCCGTCTCGACGCTTGAGTTCCATCGCGTCGAGTCGCACGAAGTCTGGCGCTCGAAGCTCTCAGAGATCAGGGCCTGCCCAGATCGAACTGAACGTCATGAGGCAACAGCAGGAGTGGCAGAGCCGGATGGAGCAAGCGCAGATGGATTCTTGGCCCGAGAACGCTTGGAGTCCATGGAACGTGACCGCCGTCGGGAACAACGCGACTTGGAAGCAAGACGCGAGATCCAGACGCTCACCGACCGCTTGTTGGAGTCTGAGAACGCGAGACTGGAGGCGGAGAGACGTGCTGACGATGCTGAAGAACGGAGAAGTTTGGTATCGGAGAGTAAACCCAGAAGCCGCAGCGTGGCAGAGCCGGAGACGCTGAAATCAGACCTCTGGAGGTCGGAAAGCCAACGGCTGGAATCAGGGTTTGCTGATCGCTGGCGACAGCGAGAAGCCGAAGCCCAACATGCGCGCGCGACAGACGAGATGAAGCGAGACTGGATTTCCCAAATGAAGACCTTACAGCAGCGGATGAAAGATATGGAAGCTGAGCGCGACAGGGAGAAAAAGAGTTCTCAGAACATGCAACGCTTCCAAGCCGGTCAGTTGAGAAACCTTCGAGCAACATTGTCCCAAGTTCAAGAGGCGCGAAGGGTCGGTCACCCTGATTTAGCAACTGCAACCTCGGTGTTAGACACTGAGGACCCTGAAGTTGCAATTAAGTATCCGGTAGTCGGATCAGAAATCAGAAGTGAGGTTAGGGTTGAACCCATGTCGCACCCACCGGCTCTCAGGACGGCTCCTCGAGAAGTTGCGACCTTCCAACAAACTGCCCCTGCGCGAAGCTCGGTGACGAAGCGAGTGAAGGCCGAGAGGAATGGCGCCGCCGCTACGACCACTACAGCAACCCAAGTGACTCGAGTAGCCTCGGTGACGGAAACCAAGGGGGACGTCAGGCGTGCATCGACTCCACGACGAGATCCACCGCGGAAATCAGACGCTAGACGGTCTAATGGAGACCGAGAGGCGCCCCGCCGAGAGAAGCGCCGTGGTGAAGCACCAGACCCTGGTGGAGACTCTGAGGACTCGAGCTCAGAATCCGAAAGCTCGTCTTCAGACGACTCTGAGCTTGGTGAAGTGGTGAATCTGACAGCAGCGACACAAGCTCAAGCTGGAACTACACTTCTGACGTTGAGGCCGTTCATGAACTCTAACAATCTCGGAGAGTTCGATCCTAGAGCCACACTCAGGGAACGCGTCCACTGGTGGGAGCGATTCACGAATATGGCGTCTCAAGGAGGGTGGTCGACCAAGACACGCATTCAGGAGCTCAAGTTGAAGCTTCCGGTATCTGCGCGTGACTGGTTTAACCAGCTCCCCAAGAGTGTGTCTCGTGACTGGAGGGAGTTGTCGTCAGAGTTCAAGAAGCGTTACTGTAAGGCGCGGTCATCTTATTCAGAGAGATATTTCACAATGGCTATGAAGGACTCTGAGACCCCGCTCGAATTCTTCTATCGACTCAACTCCGCCGCTGGGAAGGCCGACATCGACTTCAGAAAGTCATCCAAGCGTCTTGAGAAGCACGTGCTCCGTTTTATCACGAAGCTCAAGGATGCGCGCCTGAAAACTTCGCTACACGGTCAGAGATTCCGACGTATTTCAGACTTGGAGTATGCTTTACAACAGGATGAAGATGTCTGGCGAACAGGTGATCAAGATATGACCACCACCAAGGCTCGAGACTTCCGAGCAGACAATATTCCACGAGGACCGTTCAAGCCCAAGCGCATGAACCGGACTTATGTCGTGAGAGACCCGGACTCTGAAGATTCTGATGATGATGGCCACGAAAACCATAAGGGATCTTTAAAATCCGATCAGGATGCCAGAGACCAAACCGGTGATTCCAGATTTCAGATTGTGACTTCAGAGTCTACCCGTGATGGAGACACTGCACAGACTTCATCGAGTGCCCGACAGCTCCACCGAGCGCTAGTTGGACGCAGACCCTGACAAATGAAGTGTACCGAGTGATGGGTGACATGGGATGGCGTCCGCCGCCCCATTCCCCCTCTGGATCGTCAGGTCAGGGTTTTCATCAGAGACGTCCTGAAAATGGCGGTTATTGAACAAGTTTTGCGAGAAATGTCAACGTCCAGGACACTCAGAAGAAGATTGCTGGAGGGATATCACGTGTGACCGGTGCCAGGAAAAAGGGCATCCAAGTCGAATGTGTCGAGCACCCCCCTGTGAAGTGTGTGGAAAATTACATCCCGGAAAACCCTGTGAAGACTTGAAGACTCTGGAAACACTCAAGCAACTCGCCCGTCAAGGCGCACTGAAGGACATGCCAAACCACCTGAGAGAAAGACTTCTGGGTGAGGAGGCAGACTCTGGGAAGCCGTTAAACTAATACGCCCGTCGGATGGGGATCCGAAACGCGCCGGGCAAGGCAATATCCCAGAGTTATGTGTTCTAGTGTGTGTAGGACCGGAGCTGAGAAAGGTTCAAGATAAACCCCAACAATGCATGACCACTTTAACCCAGGAATCGGCTGTGCCTTTCAGAAATCCAGGAAATAAGTTACCCGAGATCTCTGAAAACACTGATCCGATACCTGACGACACAGTGTCTTTCAGACTGAAGGATGGCGAATGTTATGGCTGGTGGGAGGATAATTACCCTGATCGTTCCAAGCGAGATGTGGTGATGGTGCATGGTGCTGTGAATGATCGCCGGACTAAGATTCTCCTGGATACCGGTGCGACTATAAACATTCTGAGTTACGACTTTGCGCGTAAGCTCGGACTCAGACTCAAGTCGCACAAGCAAACTAAGGTATCAGGGATGGGTGGTGTTCCGACGTACATTGGCGCCAGCGCTGAGATCAAGTTGACACTTGGGCCAAGAGTGGTGTACATTGTGGATGTTTGGGTCGCGAATATTGGTGAAGGAATTGATGTGCTTTTAGGAATGGGCTTTATGTTTGCCGCTGGAGTGAGGATCAGTACTCGCGAAGGTCTGGTGTCGTTACCAGACGAAGTCGTGGTGATGATGTGTAATTGGGAACCTGGTGACCACATTGGTCGCAGCAGGTTTGTCAGACCAAGCGAGGCTGTTCTTCTGAGTCCTGGTGAGGAGTTCATTGTTAGGATTGATTACGGTCCGACGAACCCGCAACGGGAAGTCGTGTGGGCTGGACGTGGTGATCGTTGGGTTACGCAGCTGATCTATGCTGCCCGCTCATGGCCTGTGGCAGTTCGTGTGGTGAATATTTCCGATAAGAACACCTGGGTCAATGAGCTCTCTGATGTCGCGAGGATCGTGGAATATGGATTCTTCCCGAGACATGGGCGTTTCGTGCGTCCAGGTTCCGCTGCATATCGTGATTGGGAGGTACTGATCCTGGAAAGCACTCCGTCGCCAGAAACGAAGAAGCGCATGGAACGAGAGGCAAGGCTGGAGGCTCTGATGCCGCAACCTCCTTGTGTGGAGCGTCCAGATTACCCATGGCCGACTAAGATACTGCAACGTCCGAGGTTGGATAATGCTCGAGTGCAGTTTGTGAAATCAGACCCGACTCCAGTCATGAAGCGAGTGCGTTTTGCCCTAGATGCATCCACTCAGACAGATGATTGCTACTGCAGTGGAACGGCGGACAGCTTGGACGCAAGTGTGGATACCAGAGATTCTGAGATGTCCTCTGAAAGTGTCTCTCCCAGCGACTATGGTGACGATTGCATCAGTTCTGGTGACGGCTCCTCGGACTCGGAACTAGAGTCTCCTGCAAGTGGTTTTCAGACTTCTCGGTTACCAGCAGATGATCTGGACTTAATTGACGAATCTTGGGATATCCCTATTCAAGGGATGCCCGGAACACCTGTGGAAAAACTACGAGTGGAGTATGAGCGGTGTATGCAAGTCTCGAACGAAGAGTTGGATTTGGAACCGGGTGTTTATATGCGGGAAGGCACAGAGCTCCTTGCCCAGTTGCGCGATCAACTGAGGAATTGACACCGGAGTGCGACATCGACAGTGCTGATGTTGGAGAACCAGGAAAGACAACACCAGAAATGGAGAAGAAACTACGTGACATTCTGAGATACCACAGACAGATCTTCCTAGGAGATGGTAATGCAGCGCCCGCACCGGCAAGGGGCGTGGTTTGTGATCTAGATGTAGGGGGCGCCAAACCGGTGGCCCAACGTCCAAGGTCCGTTGCCCCTCATCTCATGTTGAAGGTGTATGAGCTTCTCAAGAAACTTCTGGAAACTGGTTTGATCGAGTACTCCAATTCGCCGTGGGCATCCCCTATTGTGATCGTTCTGAAGAAGAACGGCGTTGACATACGAATGTGCATCGACTATCGGATTGTGAATGGTTTCATCCACCTATCACCCTACCCGTTGCCTCTCATTGATGACCTCCTGATTGGGTTCGAGGCTGCGATGTGGTTTATGAGTTTGGATATGGCTAGCGGGTTCTGGGCGATCAGGATGACGGAGCGTGCTCGATTGATATCCGCATTTATTTGTCCATTTGGACATTTCCAGTGGGTGAGAATGCCTTTCGGCCTGAAGAATGATCCTCTTGTGTATCAAGCTATGCTGGATAATTGCCTGTGGGGATTTGTGAGATTGTCACCAGAGGAAGAGGCTGAAGTTGACGCAGACGTTCTGGAATTCTTGCAGTTGAAGCCTCAAGACTCTGAAAACCAATCCTCAGACTTTGAAAACCATGCGCTGAAATCAGAGATGTCGGCTCTCACAAGTCAGATGACCGTTTTCCAGAGGAACATTCCGGTTCCAACGTATATGGGTCCAGTCCTGGGGAGAAGTTCGTATATCGATGACATTGCACATGGAGCGCCGACTTGGGACCAACTCTGTGACGATTTAAACGCTCTGCTTTTCAGACTTCGCTACTGGAACATCTCTGTGAGTTTGCCCAAGAGCGAATTTGGGAAACTATCGATCCCGTATCTCTCCCACGAAATCAGCGCCGAAGGTCTGAGAGCGACGCCCAAGATCGTCAAAGGAGTCGAAGATCTGCCGTTCCCGTCCACGCTAAAGGGAGTTCAGAGCTTCATGGGAAGTCTCAATTACTACAACAAGATTATTGAAGATTTACCGGTTATCGCTGCTGCCTTGTACGAGTTGACGGATGAACAGATCCGCTCTGGGAAGGATCTGACTTGTGCCAAAGAAGCATTTGAGCTCTGAAACGCAAGATAGTTTCCACCCCACTTCTCAGACACCCGGACCGAACCAGACCGTTTGTTATCATCCCACATGCGAACCCTTGGGCTGCCGCGGCAGTTTTAGGGCAGGAGTACGATGGAGTGATTCATCCAGTCCGGTTCACGGGCCGTGTCCTGAATGACGCTGAACTCAGGTATCATATCGCCGAAAAGGAGGTGATTGCGATTCTCAGAGTCTTGGAAAATTTCAGAGCGCTAGTAGAGTCAAGTCCAGTGATTGTGGTGTAAACCAGATACTCTGTGCTGAAATGGTTGTTGACGTCGAATTCCACCGATGGTAGAAACGTGAAGTGGGGTCTGAAGTTGTCGCACTGGGACTTAGAAATTCGCAAGATCCAGCGCGATGAAGACGGACTTCCAGCCATACTCGGCGCAGGCATCACACCCCGAGAACATTTAGATGAGGTATCTGAAAACCTGATTCCAGCCAAGGGGCGAGTCAAACCGCCAGCTCCTGTCAGTGTGGAAATGCTGGAAGCGAATTATCAGGGTCATGTCCTGAGTTTCGATGGTGCAGCAAAGACGTCTACTCGTCTGGGAAGTTGCGGATGCATACTCTGGAAACTCCCTGGTTGGAATGTCTTGGAAGCCCGAGGATTTCCCCTGAAGGACGTCACTGTGAATGACTCGGAGTATTGTGGATTGAACTACGGTCTGAGGATGGCGTTGGAACATGGAATACATGAGCTAGTGGTTGTTGGAGACTCACGTATCGCAATACAACAGGCTCAGGGACTGATTAACTGCAACCAACCTAATTTGCAGCGGAGGTTGGCAGAGTTTGAATCTCTAAAGACCAAATTTCAGGCCCTGAAATTAGTACATGTGAAACGTGAGTTCAACCAAGCGGCAGATTACTTAACTTCGAAGACTCTGGCACTTGGGGAAGCTTGGCAGGTACAAGACGCTGACGAGCTCACCCATCTACAACTAGTGTCTAAAGTACAAGAGAAATTGATGAAGCCCTGCCCAGCTCCAAATGCAGAAGTTCAGGAGTCCGAAGTATCAGGCTCCGAAAACCACGGTGTGACACCCGAGTCTGATGGAATTCCAGGCCCCGAATCCGCACCTCTGCCACGATCAGCTAAAGTATTGATTGCTGTGACCCGTGCCCAGGTTCCGAATAACACTGATCCGCCTGAGGACGGCGATGAGCGTGAACCCCTGGGGCCTTTGGAGTTCCAGGCAGAACGTTGGCGGCGAATTAAGGCGCATCAGAGCCACGACCCGTATTTGGTTGAGCTCATGAAGTTTCTGAAAGGTGACGTGGGGGATCTACCACGCCCCCGAGTCAGGAAACTAGCAAGGGTCGCTGAAGATTTCATCTTGGATTCCAGAGATGTGCTGTATCGTCTAAGTCGTGCTACCCGAGAGCGGCCTCGAGACAACGTCGATGAACTCAGACTGGTCGTCCCCAGAGATTTGCACTCAGACTTGCTGCATTATGCCCACGAAGATTATCAAGGTGGACATCAGGGAATCAAGAGGACGTTCGAGAAACTGAGTTCAGAGTTCTACTGGTTGGGTATGTACGCCGATGTGGAAAGATTCGTGAAGGAGTGTGTGGACTGCGCTAGCGGCAAGGGGCGACCTCCAAACCCTGGACCGTCACCTGGGAATATTGAGCCCAGTAGACCGTTTGAGGTTGTGTCCATGGATTTTGTGACGCATATGCCGAAGTCAGCACGCGGCAACACTTTCCTTTTGCTCTTCCAAGACATGTTTTCAGGGTACGTGATGTGTAAGCCGATGAGTATCACCACGGCTCAAGATGTGGCGGAAGCCTATGAAGAACGTGTTTTCAGAAACTTCGGAGCCAGTTCTCTGATTCGTCATGACCAGGATCCTCGCTTTATGAGTGAGGTGTTCAAGTGTTTCAGGGAACTCCTGGGTAGTAGACAACGAGCTACTTTAGGATACCGACCACAAGCTAATGGCCAACAGGAACGGTCGGTTCAAACTGTGGTGCGCGCGATCAAGGCATATATTTCTGAAGCTGATCAAAGTGATTGGGATGATCATGCCGAGCGTCTGATGTTCGCCCTGAACACGTCGTTCGATGCCACCCGTCTGGAAACGCCTTTTTATTTGGTGCATGGTTGGGATGCTCTCGGAACTGTGTCCGCTATGCTAGGACCCAAGCCGTCGACGACTCAGGAACGAACCGCCTACGAATGGAGAAGGAAGATGCAACGAGACTACAGTTATGCTGTGGCATGTGCCGAAGATCTCCAGAAGAAAGCGAAACGCGACCGGTCTGAAGAACAAACCAGAAAGTGGAACGAGTTATCAGAACGTCTGAAATCAGGTTTTGCTATAGGTGATGCCGTATGGCTTTATATCCCTAAAGTACAAACGGGGTTAAGCCGGAAGCTAGCGCACATGTGGCATGGTCCTTTCAGAATCGATGAGATGTTGGATGACTTCCGCGTACGACTCAAGGTTGAAGATACTGGTTATCGGGTGAATCCCTGGGTGCATGTGAGCCGTCTGAAACCCAGAGCCCTGTTCCCCAGGCGACCAACGATAGAGCTCGAGATTCCAGAAGATGATGACTTTGATGCCGCTTTGCTACCTGAAGATAGTTGGGAACCTGACGCTGAGAATGATGAGTATGAAGTGGAGAAGATTTTGGATACTCGTTGGGGTAAACGTACCAGAACGTCCAAACGTCTCCGTGAATATCTCGTTAAATGGAAAGGTTACGATGAAGCTGAGTGGCTACCGTTATCGAAGTTGAATTGTGGCGCATTACTTTACGAGTTCAACCAGAGTGCACGAGCACGAGCTCGTTTCCAGGCAATGCAAGCTGGAGACGATCACCCCAGAGTCTAAACAAATCTGAAAACGCATCTGGAAGTCCGATATCTGAGAGATTGCAGAGACTGACTTTCAGAGAATGAGAGTATGAATGCATGTTCTTCAGAGATTTTATTTCTGAGATTCGTGTGTTCAGACATGTGATCGACTATGTTATTGCTTGTATGAAAACGACGATGTGAATGTGGAGAAGATGAATTGTGGAGACTACGTGCAGATGAATACGAGATTACGAACGATGAAAGTTGAAACAGTAGAGGTGCACCAAAAGCCCGCGGTTTGAAAAACACCAGGGGCGTCTTCCGAGAATGCAGAGCCTGGATTACGTGAAGTTGCCTTCGGTGAAGAGCCACCCGAGCTCGCGCTGCCACCAGGGAAGTCCCTGACATGACTTTCGACCTGGAGAGTTCCAGACTTTGCTGTATGGGCTGGGGCGCTTGAGCTGCCACCAGGTAACGTGGCTGAACCGACGTCACCACCCTGCACCGTGCTGACAGTAGCCATAGCAGGACCTGTGCCTGTGGGGTCGCCTGCCGGGCCACTCGACGAGGTGTTCGTGTTTAAAGACGTGCGTGTTTCCTCCGACATGTGAGTGAGAAAGTGGATTGGAATATGACCGCCCGTTGGGCGAGCCAAGTTCAAATTTCTGAGTCTGAGAGAAGAATCAGACTGGGGAACAGGGCGCCAGAGGCTCTGAAAACCAGGCAAATGACAAAGGGTTGCTGCTACACTACGCTCTAAAAACCGTTCATCAGAATGTCTGATAGACCTGGCCATGATACACAGCTTGGAGAAAGTTCCGCACTGACGGACCGTGACCAGGAGGGGCGGTTGACATGATGCTATTTCCAATTTTCGAGCGACAGGTGGATATTACGTTATGATGTGATTGGTTATAATATGGGTTATGAGAGAGGGGGAGCTTGGGACACGGCTGCACCCGTGCGACATCTGTGGAAGATTTTAGATGAACCTTCGCCTGACTGTAAAGGGGCCCAATGGACCAGAAGTGTACTTCAGAGTGTGCACAACTCTGAAGGTCAAATGCACTCTGTCTGGTCACCGGACTTTCCCCGACGATGAGTGCCTAATTCCTGGCGGCAAGTCTCTCAGAAGAACGTATCTCTGAGAGACCTCATCCCGTTACCGTCCAGCGCGACGATGATGGTTCAAGGATCTACACTACTTACCCGCAGAGACCAAGTATCGCGCGCCGGACGCCGCGCACCCGCGCAACCTTCAAGAACTTCGTGTACGTTGAAGCATTGGTGCTCCGTACTATGATATTCCGTTCAAGACTCTGGTATTACCCACTCTGAATGACCAAGACTTTGAAAACCAAAGTGGTTTCAGACTCTGAAAACCCGGATACCAGACTCTGAAATCAACGAAGATTCAAGACCATACTGAAACCAAGTGAACCCAAGTTCAAGTAACGCAATCAAGTGATGTGTGACCTGCACATCCCCTGTAACGACGTCTCTACCCATCAGCCCATCGGGATCGGCTGCACTGACCATACTGAAACCAAGTTTAGGTCACGCAATCAAGTGATGACTGCCCTGCACATCCCCCGTGATGACGCCTCTACCTGTCAACTCATCGAGATCTGCTGAACTGACTGTATACTGAAACCAAGTCAAGATACCTGATGCATACAAGAACCAAGTGTACCTGAGATATGAAGACTGAATGCATGAAGGACACCAAGGACGACAAGAAGAAGAGAGTTACCAGAGATATATGAGAGTTATGAGAAAGATAAAACGATAAACAGAGTTCAATTTGCTTGCTACTGCACAAGTCCGCTTGAGAGGTATCCAAGCCACTGCGTAAAGGACGTACGCCGTGTGATCTCCACCAAATTCAGTCCCCTTAGGTGGAGATCAGGTAACGTAGAGACCTGAGAGGACCCGCCTATTCCATATCCTAGTTGGGTCGTTTGTTTTGTCTCTAGCGGTAGCCCATTTCATATTGCTCGTTTGGACAGGCTCTGGAAACTAGACAGTCGTTTCCAGGGTGCAAGGTAGACTGTTATATATAGCTGATTGTATTGGTTTATATTTCCCTCTATATTAGAGGGTGGTGCGCGAACGTGAAAGGGATACCAGACAGACCAGGTGTCTGGTAACGAGTCCCTAGTTGACCTGGAGTATTAGCCCACCGTTCAAGGGCCCAGAAAGAATAAGAACGGCTGTATATATTTGTATATTCCTGAACTCTGCATATTTGTTGTTTATCTCTGAAAGTCAAGTATCTCGGTTCTGGATTTGTGATATCCAGACACCGATTTCAGACTCTCTCTCTGGTATATTAACCTCTTTCCGACCACCAACTTTCTGGTAACCTACTTGGTTTCCAGAGACTCCGACTCCCCAAACGCTCCTGGAAGGACTTCTTGAACCCCGACACCAGACTCCAAGGGAACACAACTTCTCTTCACTACGTACTTTCGGACCCCGGCGAGGGTCATATTCCCAAGACAACGAACCCACAGGGATACCACAAGGTACCACACGCCCACCTACGTTGTACGACTCTGAAATCCTTTCAGTAGTCATATAACCGGGTTCACTATACGCCACCTGCTCCGAGATCAAAGTTTCACCGACTTCGCGACAGGGGAATTCAGCAGAAATTCCGGTCCATCTGCCCCTGGTCTGGATAGAGGATACGACTCGGACGGTAGTGACAGCCCCAACCTCTGCATAGTCTTGGAGAGCGTTGCCCTACGCGTCTTGTGGATTAAATCACCCCGCACGCGGGCATTTACATGCATCTGTGCCGCAGCGTTGGAGCTCACAACAGGGCGTAAACGCTTTGGTTGAGTTGAACTATCCGTTTGAATAGTACTGTATCCAACCTTGTCAGGTTCGCGTTGCCTGCGCGCAGGACTAGCTGGTTCGGGTACGGTAGACGAGCTGTCCGCGACGCACACTGGAGCCGCTTCGGCTCCAATAGCCTCGTATAATGAGCGATATTCATGGCGCAGTGGCTGTGTCGACGGACGGTCTGTATTTGACAGGGCACACGGAGATAGAATCGACCGTATAGCCGACTCTGGCTGTATGACCGTGGGCGACTGTATAGTCTACCCTGACTGTATAGTCGGCGGTAGCTGTATAACTAGGGGTGGCTGTATGGCCGACCCGGACTGTATAGGCGCTGTGCGGTCGCGGGTGGCACCGGTACCAGCGGTGTCAAACTGATGTTCCAGAGATTCCGGTGGTACGGCGACTGTTGAGGTAGTTTGTACCTTAAACAGCTGCCCGAGGGGAAATTTTCTCGCTCGCGCGAATCGGGATGTGGTCGTACCACACCTCCTGTCCAAACGCGTTGAGTCCGTGAACTGCATCGAGTATGTTCTCATACGTCGAGCACTTGATGCTGACCGCCGGCTGGTTTGCTGCTGCACTGAGTCACTAGCGAAGTTCACATTCGTCGATCCGTCTTCCAGACACTCCATCTCGCTAGCTTCCTTGAAGTCCATGGGCGTCAGGCCACGCGACCTGAGGCATCCACTGAAGATGGCCATCAACACCGCCGGAGTAGCTTGGAACCTGACGTACTCGAGCTCCTGCAAAGACAACACAAACGCAATCGCAGAGATGTGCTTACCTGATCCGAACGTCCAGAACATCCGGTTGGCGGCCAGCAGATGCGTCTGTGGGGGATTGTAGTCCCCCTTCGCCTTCTTCCACCCGTCCGGGACACTTGAGTAGGTCAGGTAGCGCAGCTCAGGCGGCGGCAGTTCACCTCTTGCATTGGGGGCCGTGGCAGTCGCAGTTACTGCCGCCGCGCCGTCATCAACAGTGGTTCTAGAGGCTGCCACGAAGCCGCGTGAGTCAGATGCTCCACGGTGTTCATGTTACTAGTAGGAGATATAAACCCCCTTCTTCTTGGTGTGCTTGCTTGTTGCTTGTTCTTCTTGGTGCGAAGTGAGGTGAACGAGTGGTCTGCTAGACTTGCAGATACCGGTATGAGCTGGTATACCGGTACAGCAAACTTTCATGTGGAAAACACAATTCCTTTCTTTACATCACGGAAAACACCTAAATGATGACGGGACAATTAATTACTGCAATAATTTTAATGAAATTATTGCTATGGATATTGAAATTTACGAGCCTTGGTGAAGGCCATAAAAACACGGGAAGGACATACTGAAAGGAAACGAAGTACATTTTCGCGTAGTCGAACGGGAAGGACATGAGTTAGGTAACTTCAGTAATATATATTCCAAATGATTGATTAATTTCGATGTACTACAATGTAATTAGCGAATTTGATACGTATGGTGGTTTCTGTGCTATTGAGTAGAGATTAACAGCAGCACGCACTGTGTTTCCTCCTGCAAGCGTCGGATGTCGTCACTGAGTTTCTGCACCGGTGGAAAGGCCTCCTCGCGCTTAGGCAATTTGCCATGTCTCCTTTTATAGATTTCAGAGCTTGTTCGTGCTGCAGCACGACTTTGTAATAGCCTTCGTTCTATCCTGGTCTATGCGTAGCCTACTTTACCAAACAGTTTTCTTGGTAAGACTTGTCATTCCAGCTATTGGTTTCAAAAAATTGTAATCATCAATTTCAAAGTAAGAAAATCATCTAGGCGATGAACATTATTCAACACAGTGGACGTCAGACAATTCTATCCGAATATGAACTCACCAACAAGCGATAGTCACAAGGTGGAGTAAACGAGCTGTTTGCATCCAAATTACCGTCCACGTGTGTTTTATACTGTTTTTTACACTGTGTACACTTCCGACTTCACTGTGGTCCACGCAACTTGCCGCATCAATCCTATTTATTCATCCACTCGGAAATTAGCAGCATGGGTCGGATCGCTCGTCTAGAGCTCGAGAATTTCAAGTCTTACGGCGGCGCACACGTCATAGGTCCGTTCCACCGCTTCACAGCTGTTATTGGTCCCAATGGCAGCGGCAAGAGCAACCTCATGGACGCTATTTCCTTCGTTCTGGGCGTCCACTCGCGTCAACTTCGCTCGAATCAGCTCCGCGACTTAATCCACAAGGCACCAACCGACTCAGAGGCTACTACCACCAACCGCTCAGCATTTGTGACGCTTGTGTACGAACTCGCAGTGGATGAGACGCCGCCTTCCAAGTCTTTGGCTGCTCAAAAGCCTTTGAATCACTTGAGAGAGGTTAAATTCACTCGAATTATCTCGGAAAAAGGCGTGGGCTCGTACCGTATTGACGACCTAGATGTGAGCTCAGAGAGCTACCAGAAGCAGCTGAAAGAGATCGGAATTTTAGTAAAAGCTCGCAACTTTTTAGTGTTCCAAGGAGATGTCGAGTCTGTAGCTAGTAAGAGTCCAGCGGAACTGACCAAGTTATTTGAGCAGATTTCCATGTCGGACGAGCTTAAAAATGAGTACGAACGACTATTGGAGGAGAAGAATGCAGCTGAAGAGAACACCATTTTTGCCTACAAGAGGAAGAAAGGCCTTGTTGCTGAGAAAAGATTGGTGAGAGAGCAGAAAGAGGAGGCAGAGCAGTTCAGACAGAAGCTGGAGGAGGTGGTACGTGGACGAATAGTGGTGTCGAACGTCGATGTTGTGGCTGAGGTGGCTGATTGGTGTGGCTGTAGAATAATTTGAGGGTCGAGCACTACTTGTGGCAACTTTTCCAAGTGGAAGATGACATCAAGCAGCGTGGAGAGATTGTGCGGCAATACCAGGAGGCTGCTCTCACTTGCTCACAAAAGGAAGATTCCGTTGCACAGGTCTATCATGAGAAGAAAAAAGAGCTAAATGCGTGTCTTCGTGAGGTGAAAGCGAACCGAGAGCGGATTCAGGATTTACAAAACGAGATGGACAGCATCCAGCCTCAGGTAATTCAACTGCGAGAGCAAACCAGGTATTCAGAGAAAAAGATGGTTGAGGCGGAGACTACAGAGAAGACTATGAAAAGGCGCCTTGAGGGGAAGTCTACAGAGATTGAGGGCATCAAGAACGATTTGCAAAGCCTAGAGAAAGCCAAAGCTGAGCTCGATGCAAGCCAAAGTCGACATGCGAGACATGGAGGACAAGAAGGAGCACTGGTTTTAGAGGGCTCTCGCTTGGAGGAATACCATCGGATTAAGGAAGGTGTGCAGATCAAGACAAATCTACTGCGAAATGAGCTGGATTCAATATTGCGCCAACAGAACGCTGACAAGAACAAAGTGGAGACATTGACCCAGGAGCACCAGGAAAATATCAAAATGATTGAAATGCTTACAGATGACCTCAAACAAGCCAGTGATCGTATCAGTAGCATGCAACGAGTTATAGCGGAAACAGAACGTGATATTGCCGAAGCCGAGAATAACTTGCAAAATGCTGACGAAGAGAATCGAAACCAGGCAGACAAAAAAGATAAATTGTCGAAGCAGTTGGATCGAGTCAGTAACAAGCTACGCGACCTGAGAGACGACAAGAGGCAGTCGCAGGCAGAGGCGAAACGAGCTGAAATACTGGAAACTTTAAAGCGATTGTATCCTGGCGTTCATGGTCGCCTTGTTGACCTTTGTAAACCAATTCAACGCAAGTACAACATGGCTGTGACTGTGGCGACAGGAAAACATATGGATTCTATAGTGGTGACAGACTACAGAACAGGCCAAGATTGCATTCAATATCTCCGTGATTCCCGTGCAGGTAGCGCTCAGTTTATTCCTCTGGACAAGATTCGAGTGAAGCCGATCCACGAGCGATTCCGTGGCTTGGGAAACAATATCAAGATGGTGGTCGATGTAATCGAATGCGACGCTGAGATTGAACCAGCACTGCACTACGCAGTTGGTGATACTGTTGTTTGCGATTCTATCGATGTTGCTCGTGACCTTTGTTTCCGTCAAAACGAGAAGGTGAAGGCTGTGACGTTGGACGGAATGGTTGTTAGCAAAAATGGTAGTATGACAGGAGGTAAAACGCAGAATGACTTGCGTCGAGCTGGCCGATGGGATGAAAAGGAGGTCGAAGCCTTGCAACAAGAAAAAGATGATCTGATTGATACGATTCGCGCAATGGAGCGACATGGTGCATCTTATGGAAAGCTTCAAACACTTCGTACACAACTAGAAGGAATGAAAAATCGACTGAGTCATGCAAAGGCCGATTTGTCAATTACAGAAACAAAAAGACCCAAGATTCAAGCCCGAATCGATGACGCAAAAAAACGAGTCGCTAAGATTATCGAGCCAGAACTTTGCAAGTTTGAAGCAGCAGTGAGCTCTCGCAAGGACAAGATTACAGAGCTTAACGAGAAAATTCATGACGTCGAAGATGAGATGTTTGCAGACTTTAGCGAAGCCATCGGCGTCGAAAGTATTCGTGTGTACGAAGAAAAGGTGCTGAAGCGACACCACGAGGCAATGGAAATGCGGCGCAAAATTACTGAACATGAAGCGAAGCTGCGCGCACAGGTAAGAGCTGTTGAAAATGTTGCTATGTGTTCCACTATTTTAAAATGTTGTTTCGATTTCTCTTATTTCAGATCGAGTATCTTCAATCTCATGACTTCAACCAGCCCATGCTTGAAGCAAACAAAAGAGCTACTCAAGAGGCTCAGTACTTAAGGCAGCTGAAAAAAGATGAGGCAGTTCTTATGCAAAGGGTAACTGCTTTGCGCAAGGAAAGAATGGAGCTTGAACAGCAGCGGAAAACTATAGGTGCAAATGTGGAAGGACTGGAAAAGGAACTTCGAGAAATTAGCAGCAAGAAAGCGAAATATGAGGAGCGGAAGGGCAAGATTCGAAGACGAATTGCATCAGAGGAGACCGTTCTTGATCGCTTGAAAGATCACAAGACCGAGATTTTCAAGCGCGCGTCGTTGGACCAAATCAAAATTCCAACTGTTGCTCGCAGATCTAGCGGTCCCTCCGAAAACGCAGAGATGGGAGATGTTAATGGGTCAAGCAGCCTTGAAAACGTAGAGCTTTTAGTTGGTGATGCTGCTGCAAACCAAGAAGTGGACTTTTCGGCGCTTCCAGATGCCCATGTGGTGGACGATGACGAATTTGGTGAGATTAATATCGGCTATGAAAAACGGATTGGCGTATTGTTGACTGAGCTTGAGCGTATGCAGCCGAACATGCGTGCACTGGATAAGTTTGATGTGATCCAAACTCGAATTGGAAAGGAAGAAGAGGAGCTGGATCGGATTAAACAGCAATCTTTAGCGACAGCAACAAAGTTCGAACAAGTTAAACAAGATCGCTACGATCGCTTCATGGAAGCGTTCAACCACATTTCAAGTGTGATTGACTCGACGTACAAGCAACTGACGAAAAGCTCTAAGCATCCACTGGGTGGAACGGCATACTTGAACCTGGAGAATTCAGATGAACCATACTTGAGCGGAATGAAATACAGCGCGATGCCGCCGATGAAGCGATTCCGTGAGATGGAACACCTGTCCGGTGGTGAAAAGACTGTGGCAGCACTTGCGCTGCTATTCGCGATACACAACTACCGGCCCTCCCCGTTCTTCGTTCTTGATGAAGTGGATGCCGCCCTCGATAATGTGAACGTTAACAAGGTGTCGACATACATTGCGAACTGCGATTTCCAGTGCGTTGTAATCTCGTTGAAAGACTCGTTCTACGAGAAAGCAGACGCGCTGGTAGGTATCTGCAAGGATATCACATTACAGCAGTCTAAGTCGATGACCCTAGATCTCACAAAATTCGACTAGAGCTCTCGCTTCAGATAGCTGACTTATTATTTTTGACTGCGATAGCCCGTGCGTTTGAAGATGTAGGAATGCAGCTTCTCAATGGACAATGGGTTTACTATGGCTTAATCTCGTATCCCGCGATGTCATTATGTTGTCCTCGTTCATTCGCCGCCCCAAAGCGCGCTTTTGACGAATTGTCAGCTTCTTTTTGTACCAGCTCCTTCAAGCGGTGATCTGTAGCAGCTTGTGCTCTCGATAGCTTCCCATAACGGCGCTCTTCGTAGAGTAAAAAACATTCAGCAAGGCGGATCTTGGATGGCAGGTCCACCGTAATCTGGCTTGGTGCAAACGAAGCCGAGTCCAGTAACACTGATAGATCCTCTTCTTCTGGCATTTCAAGGCCCAGAAGACGCGCATGCTCTGATCTAAACCTCCAATGGTTGAGAATGGATTTCTGCGAGGCAGACGTACTCCATCCATTGCAGCGGTAGCGAGTTGGCTTTTGCTCACGAAGTCAAGATCACTGGTCATTTTCAGTGCGTAGTTCAAATTTCGCCATAGGAATGGACGGATCTGGATCATGCGACGTCGCCAGCTAGCAATGGCTTCTACCGTAGCTAAGGACAAGTCTCGAACACGAATGAGAGTCTCCAACAATTCCACACTTTGATCATCTTCAAAGGAGCAGCAGCAACGCAACAAATTGTCTAATCCTGCTTCTCGTGCGACGATAGCTCTCAGCACGACCAGCTCCTCTTCAGATAGCAATCCTTCACAGGACAGCGCTTTAGTGCTGGAATACCTCATGATCGAGCTAGAAGCGCGCTGGCCACCATCCTTCTTCAACCCTGACATGTATGGTTTTAAAGGCTCCTCCTTCGTATTATCATGACTTGTCGCTGCTTTCATCCTGCTGCATCAAGTGCTTTTATCTGTGACCAGTCGGGATAATATTAAGACTGATAAACTCACGAATGCATCGTTGCCGGAGCGTCGCTCCATTCCTTTGTTCCCGTCACTAGATTGTTTCCATAATTGTCAACTACTAAGCCGAGTTCTTGCAATTGCAACCTCATTTACGTTGCTCAGCAGCGCGACGACGAATCTCTTCCCACGTTGTGGGTTTCACTGGAGCATCCGATTCACTTGGTACTCCAAAAAAATAGTCGTCCTCGTCATGACGGAGAGGTGGAACATTCTTGTCTGATCCCAGGCGACGAGAGTCATGGGAGTAGTGTGCATAGGGATCATGGGAAAGAGGGGCATCACGGTCTCCAAATCCTGAATCTTCATCAGCTGGAGAAGTCTTAGTGCCAAAGAAGAACGGCGAAAGACCTTCACTGTCGTTTGGCTCTCCAAATGCCTCCCGGTCGTTGTCGCTGGAACCCTTCTTGTCACGAGGTGTGTCCAAGCCAGTGATCGGCGGGACGCTACTAGATATCTCAGTATCGTAGCGGTGAGAAGGCACCGGTGGAAGACTCTTCGACGGCTTTGAACCAAAGCTTCCACGTGCACTAGTTTCCTCATCCCACGAGTCCCTAGCCCAGCACGGTCAAAAGTCAATACATCGCAAACACCCGTGATGTCTAAAACTCAGCTAGCTTCACTAACGACGTACGTTGAAGTCGGCGAATGTTTAAACTTCTCGTTGAGCTCTTGCACGAATGGGTTATCAGGAATCTTCGTCATTAAACTAGATCACATCAAAATCAGCACGTAAGTCTCAGTACCTACAATTTAAAAAAATATCGTCCTCACATGGTCCTCGCGCGAGTAGCGAATGGAGACTTGTCTGACGGCAGCAGCAAAAGGTCTGAGAACAAGTCTCGACGGATACTAATGATGCCGTAAGAAGCTCCAAACAGACCACCAGCTACAGCACATAATCAATCAATTAGATATTCCCAAATTCCTACAGTCATATTGCGTTTTTCACTCACACAACATGGCAAAACCTCCCACCACTTTCTTTTGATTTTTAGAAAACTTCCAGAGTCCTGCCATGACTGAAGACCCGAAAATCGCCCCCATGGCGGCACGTCGTCGGCCTAAAGTGGCATAATGAGCTAAAATCTCCATCTCAGCCTCCGTTCTACGGAAATTTAAACGAGTTTGAGGGATATTATTATACAATTTAAATGACGAGTAGTGACACGTACTTGCCGATGAAGGAAGCGTCTTTATCCTTTGACATTTCCACGCTCAGCGTGCGGATCGCATCGTCCACAGGCACGGTAGACAGCATTTTATAGGAATGTGGGGTTATTACAAGCAAAGTAATTGATTGGTAGAAAAGTAATGCGTTTAGGCGAATGGGAGCAGAGATTTTGTGACCACAACACATCAGGTACCCACTCCACAATTGCGGTGTATGGGGCATTCATGCCCACTGAGCTCCGCAAGATGGAGAGTTCCATTACATTACCACTAAATAGAACGAAGATCAATTATATAATGAATGAAGGTGGCGTAGTCAGTTAATTCAAGCAAAAATATATTAGCTTTGGCTCCGACGTACTTCTGTAGACCCAAAATTACTGTATCTGGAATACTACTTTGTATGTTACATTCTAGACAAAGAGCGTTGAAAGATTCCGTACTCGGAAGGTAAGATGATGATCAGTATGTTTTGGATGCAGTTTCAATCGTGTCGATTGCATTGTTATCTTAGATTCGAATCTACAACAATGCATGTAATTCTATGAACCAGTAAGATAGTGAGTCTAACCAATTGCTGTCGTGTTCTAGCATCACTGACCGAAGATCACCTCATTCAGTCACCTTCTTTGGCAAACTTCCGAAATACGCCTCGAACTTGGCCACAATCGCTTTCTGCTCTTTCGTAGGCGAGACAGGTATCGTCTTGAATACAGAGGACATAAAGTTCTCCGGTGTGATACCTCTATCCACAAACGCTGCAAATTGCTGCTTCTGCCACTTTGTAGCTTCCGCAGTCGTACTTGCTTTCTCCAAAACCAGCGCAAGATCATTTCTACTACCAAACCACGTAGTCAACGTCTTGATCAAATCTTTTTGACCACCCTTCAGACTAATGAACTCTTCCAACGCGTCGACCTTTCGGCGAGTAATTGCTGCACTGTCCATCACATTAATCTTCAGTGTCCCTAACGCATAGTCAATAGATTTCTTGGTGTTGACCCAACTTTTCAATTGCTGCGTCTGTAACTCCTTTGCGAAACGTGCTGTGGCTATGTTATTCATTGCCGATACGAGTTTCTGCGCCACAGGAGTGTCTCCAAAACTGTTCCTGTAGAGATCAAGTGCTGACTTTTGGCTGTTCGGATTCTTCGTATTAAAGTCGTCGACGTACTTCGAGAACTTACTGAAGTTTTCGACAGTAAAAGCGTAATCCACGTCGCTGTAAAGCTTCAGCCATTGATAGACGTTAGCTGGCAATTGACCTTCGGCCGCCCATTTTTTGATTAGCAAGTTCTCCAATTTCTTCGCCTTATTTATCGTTTCGGGATACGTCTTTGCAGTCATCACAGCCGCCATCAACTTGTCTTCACCACGGAACCCATTAACCAAGGTGTTGAGTAAAGTTGTTTGATCGGAATTCTTCCTGTTAACGAGCTTGACGTAGTCGTCCAGAATCTCAAACTTCCCATTGGAGAAGAATTCGTGCTTGTCCTTGCGGATGTTCAGTAGTCTGGCAAGATCGTCAGCAGAGTTGCCACCTTCCACCCACCTATTCATTTGATCCTTCCGCAATGCTTGGATTTGTTGTTTAGTCGACAGGTCTGTCGTTTTCTTCTCGGCAGCCACGAGCGCTTTCGTCAGAGCGTCATCTCCGTACTTAGCAGTGAGTATTCCAATCAACGAAGCCTTTTTTACACTATTGTTGGAGTTGAGCAGTTGGACTTGGTCAGTCAACCTCTTCAGATTCGAGCTTATCAACACGTTCTCGACACGACCGAGTTTCAATTTGGTTGCCACTTGAGCCTCATATTTGTTCACGTTGACAAATTTTTGAGCGAACTTCGTCGCGGTGCCCTTGATTTTGGTTGCCAGCTCTGAGATTGCGCCGGCACCGATGGCTCTCTCTTCGGCATCCACATCGTAACGTCTCAATAACCTCTTAGGGGCGACACCGATCTGGTGGTTGGCCCGAGAACGAATTATTACAGTCGGATAGTCGGTAGAGGTTAGCTTTAAGGAGTTGGTCCATTCAACGCTTGCCAGAACTACAGCAACGAGGAATGCGACTGAATAGAGACGCATCAGACTTGGCGATCTCAGAGGGCTGGTAAGCGAAATGCGAAATGACAGGTGGGCTATTCACCGTGAGGGTAGTATCGTGTAGTGGAATGACTTACTATGACATGTGTCGAACATACATCCGGTATGTGTGGTGGATAGTTCATTCATTGTATTCACTGCACTACTGTAAATAGTAGGTACATTACATCGATCAAAATATTTGACTGGGCTTATGTGTCGCAACACACACAATCGAGGATTACTTTGTAGCGGTAGGGTCGTAAACATGACCAGCGTCGCTACACCTGGACCACAGCAAGGCTTGCTGTGGGTGCCCCGGCGGTTCTCTGCGCTCGCGATACAGAGAAAAAACGTCCTGGATTCCAGGACGTTGGCTGGAGAGTGCAATGCACTGTGCATTGATCTGTGAAGTGCTCGGCCGCCATCTATGAAGTTTCTGCGCCACCGCTCCCCATAGTATCCGAGCAAAATGCAGTGTAGTGTCCGATTTCTGCTGGGGTTTTGAGTGTTTTCTCATTGTCAATGCCTTCCCGAGTTCCGTGTGTTGAATCACTGGGATGGTGTAGCCTCACCGTATCGATTAATACATATCGTATGGGCAATTTTACACCGCAGACACATCTATAGTAATGTATTTCAGCCAATACCATTGCCTCATTTGGATCAATTTCGACTGGATTTGTCGGAAGTAACGTAACATGACTTACGACAAAGCACGTGCAAGCATCTTGCACATGACTCTTGTGCAAGGTTACCCTATGCCTGGGTGCTCAGTCAAGATAGAGTAGAACTGTGTGGAAAAGGAAAATGCATTACACGTACTTTAATAATCTCTTTTTTGAACTCTACATCCTCAGTCTGAGGGTGTCAGTCTAGGATGAAAATATGTTACGACCTCATCGCTCTGCATGAACCTGTCCTTAATAAAAGCGTATGTATGTGGGAGCAGCTTGTACTTTGTAGTTACCGTAAGTACTGATTACGCAATTTTCGAGATCAGTTCACAATCTAAGGATCTAACAAAGCACACATGTTCATCATGGACCTCATCGACACGCCGCATAAGAGCCCTGTTCATGGAGTTCGACAATAGCACAACAACGCATTCGCCTTCAAGCAGGGTACATGGTAGGTTTCGAGTCGCAGCGTTGAAAGAGTTGAGTCCAATGTATCTTGTTGACAGCACGAGCTGAATCAGCAGTGCTGATTGATCTCGATGTTCGAACATTGTAAACTTCTGCGTTTATTTGTAAGATGACAAATCGTGAGGTCTTCACAAAATTTTCACGTGTGGTTCTTCGAATGAATCACCAACTTGATGATGACAGAGAGCAACATTTTCAGGAAATACAAGACAGCACACGAAGAATATCAGCTTTTGAAGATTTGTTTCCAAACAGGTAAATCACGTTACTACAGTAGATACGAACTATTTTCTTCTTCATAAAGTGCTGAACGTAGCTACTCGCTTTTGAAATCAATCGTATGTATTCTGTTCGGATAGAAACGTTTCTGAGCTTTTATGTTTCTATAGAGGGTGTCCGGAACAACCTGCAGAACACTCCAGGCCTAAAGTTTACGAACGCACGAACTTTTATTGATTACCAGCTTCTACATCTTTGCCAGCTCTGAATGGTAGTAAAACAATGCAAAATGGAATTTATTGTAAATTTCGATCTTGCATTTCTAAATCAGACATCTCTGAGATTACTACAAATCAAAGTGGCGGGAGTACAACTCAAGTACAACTCCACTACTCAAGTTCCGTACTGCATTGGTTCACCACACTTGGCAGCTGCATCCGAATGCGCACAGTGTAGCGCCATCTTGCCGACGAGGCGAACGTCCATGCAGCTCATCGAGCTCGATACAGCTCTCTCCAGGAGCTGCATTCGCTGCTCTTGCATTTGACCAACAGGAGCATTGTGCATCTCACACTGTTGCAGCGCCAGGTAGCACTTGATCTTTGCCTTAAGAACACTAAAACAGCCTGGACATAACATAGCACGCATAGTTAGTGGATATGACAAGTATGACTAAGGTGATTATGATTAAGATAGACCCACCTTCAATAGGATTGCACATTGGTGAATACGGTCCAAGTCGCAGCAGAACGAGATCGTTGCGATGGCATACGAGCTCCTCTGTTCTACTGTGGGCAGGGCGTTGTCTAGAACGACGACAATAGGCTTGCCCGAGAAGTGCTCCTCATACGTTGTGACGGGGTCACACGAGCACCTTGCTTAGAGGAAGCGTGCTATTAAGAGTATACAAACTCTAAGTGAACGGCAGTTCACTAGTCCCTGGTCTGAGGGGACTTAATAGCCAGTTTAGAGTAGATTTTAGACTGATTTATTTATAGTTAATTAGGTCCATTTGGCCTGTAATACAAATTACTAATTAACTATACTTTATCCTAATTATGCATATAAAAGGTAGGTTTAATGTTATTGGTTGGCCCTCAGCCACCGAACCTACGTGGCAGTAGTGTGGCTCACACCACAGTGTGGCCCACACCACTCCATCAGAGTATTGAAACAAATACTCGCAGAAGTATATCTACTTCTAAAGGCGGTACCCTTTCTGGGGTACCCCTTTCATGTAACCCCGTTACATCCTCCCCCACTTAGGTTGGAAACACCCCCAACCAATGATGAGCTAGGAAGAGAGCTCCGCTCCCTTTCCTGTCCTTTGTCGATATCCATCGACGAGCCACGGTTGTGGCTTAAGGCTTTCATTCAGCCTTTTCAAGCGCGCAAGACACCCGGAGGTTTCCACGTCAACCTCCTTCAAGATGCCAAAGAAGGCAAGCACCCGCGGCGCTTCGGCGCCTTCTAAGTCTAAGACCGCGAGGTCGAAGACCGCAAAGGCCAAGTCGAAAGACAAGGCCGCTCCGCGCAAGGAAGTCCGCAAGGCGGCTTCCGAGGCAGGCAGCAAGCGTACGGCTGCTGCTGCCAGCCAAGAAGGGAGTTCGCGACGCAGTCGCTCGCGCTCCCTTTCACCCGACGATAGGCCGAACCCTCGGTTCGCCTATCGGGACCACAGTCCCGGATCTGAGTCCCCGGAATTCCATATTCCTATTATCACGGGATCAGAGTCCGACGGGGACTCTCCTGGATCCGCTAAGGATCCACCTTCTTCTCAGGATGCATCCTCACAGGATGCTCCTGCACAGGACGCTCCTTCGCAGGACGCTCCTGTTGATGATGCTGAGTCATCAGAGGCAAAGGCAGCTTCGACGAGCTCGCCTGCCAAGAACCTTACCTTAACCGAAGGTAAGGCTCGAGCCCAAGCTGCGAAAGCAGCTTCTCCAAAGCGGGCTGGTGAGGGCGCTGCTGCTGCTAAGAAGCGCGCAGCCCCTGGCTCTCCTACATCAGAGCCTTCAATCGCTAAGGGATTCAAATCCCTGTTCGACTCGTCAGACGAGGAGGAAGAGGAGGGGGCTGTCTCCGAGCCCCGAGAGATCTCCAACGATCTCGATGAACAGCAGGAGCGCTATCAAGCTGCTCAACTGCAAGGCACTCCTGTGCCTTCCACGCCGGTGTATCCTCGCGGATACTACCCACCGGATGCGGGGTCTGGGTCTCCAATGTTCTTGGAGCACCTCAAGGCCCCTCGTGGTCTAAACCATGGGCGCACTTCGCGTGGCGCCTATGAGCGTGCCTTGGTTCAAGTCGAACCTCTCTTTGTCAACGACATTGAGGCCGCTAGGTGTGTGCTACTTGCACCACACCGAATTCCTCTCAAGGAATTCACTAGTCTTCGAAAGAAATCCGAAGACCGTGGTGGGCTCTTCCCCGTGTGGGGCTACCTTTGGGTACAGCCCGAGAACACCACAACCCAGACCCAGACAGAAGACCTGTTCTGGAGATGGGTTTCTCTAAAGAACTTTACAGTTCAGGAGTTGAAAGAACTCCGGGAAGATCGCCTGCTGTCCTATGTCTTACCAGCGAGATCTTCGTATTGAGTTTGCCTAAGCGGCAACTCCACTCCGTTACGGAGGGACTTAGACAGCAGTCTAAGTCCAGCGCTCAAGATGAGCGCGGGTACGGTTCCGTCAAACCAGGAGCCGTACACCGTAAGGCGGCTAAGAAGCCGCGGACTACTTACGCCCCGGCTGTTGATCCCAAATATCAACAGCCTTCGGGCAGTCAACCCGGAGCCGGTCTTCCGGCTCCCACGAGTTCTGTGACGAGGGGTAACCCCGCCACTTCACAAGCAGCTGGCGCTTCCCAGAGCGCCGCCGCTCCTGGACGACCCTCTCCACATGATAGTGGAGCTCGCCGTTCCGGTCAAGGAGGGCAGGAGGAGCTCTCGCACGCGTTTGAGTACGCGGCTCCCTCTCAGCCGTATCCTTCTGGACCCTCATCTTCGGGTCGGGACTCTGTGGGGTCCCTATTAAGTGACGAGGTCCATCAACTTCGAGATCGCGTCTATGCGATCGAGATAGCCCTTGGGCTTGGACCTGGTGGTCAGGCTGCCTCTCAGGCTGGCAAGCCGGGGACCCTTGAGGTCCTTCGTCAGGACTTGGACGCTCTTGGTCGTGAGACTCATGAGCTCCATGGGCGTGTTGACCGCCGAGCTCCGGCTGCTGCCGTGAAGGAGCTCCGTCGAAGCTTAGACGTTCTAAGCCATGAGGTGCATGGTCGGATGCCCTCTTATGAGCCGCAGGGGTACTCGTACCACTCGGCTTATGGGTATAGCTCTTACCCGAGCTCTTCCCATTCGGTACCGTCATACCCTTCGTATGACTCGCGTGGGTACCAGCCTGTATATCATTCGCAGGCTTCGACACCGGCAACTCCGGTTGTCCAGAGAGCTCAGCCTCGTTTCGAGGAGGTGAGTTCTCACCTTGGTCTTCCTCCGTCCGAGAAGGAAGACCCAGCGGATCATGATACCACTTAAGACGCCCCACGTAGAACGTCGGGTGCGTCGCCATTGACTTTGGGAGGTCAATGGTATACGCCGCGCAATGTTTGGCCAGGACCGCGAAGGGTCCAATGAAGCGGTGCTTCAACTTGTTGCTCCCTACGGAGCTAACCAAGTTTATAGGTAGATTTTAGTGTCTAACAACACCAATTCACCTTGTTGAAACAAACTTAAGTTTCCTCTTGCATGTTTATCTGAGTACTCCTTTTGTCTATCTTGGGCCGATGCCATCGCATCTCTAACCCGGCTGATCAACGTCAGCCTGTTGTCGATAAACGACGACAACTGTCTTTTTAAAGACTCGGGCTCTATATCAGAGACCTGGGAGGAAAAGGCTTTCCGAGCCTCTCCCCCACTTACGATGGAGGCCACGGTGCCTCCCCGCAAGGTTAGCGGCACCTGGGGGTGTCGTAACCCATTCAAGTAGAACGGGGTAAACCCCGTTGATGCGTGTACCGCATTGTTGAGTGCAAACTCAACCATAGGAAGCTGATCCGACCAGGATCGAGGTGCTTCCGCACAGATACTGCGCAAAGTATCTTCGAGCACGCGGTTGACGCGCTCCGTCTGACCATCCGTCTGCGGATGGTCCGCAGTTGACATCGTCAACTTAGTTCCCAACAATTGGAACAGGGTGTCCCAGAACGCACCCGTGAAACGCGGGTCTCTGTCCGAGACTATGGTCTCTGGTAGACCATGATAGCGAAACACGCTATCTAGGAACAGCTGTGCAGCTTGTTTCCCGGTGACCTTGTCACGTACCGGAGCAAGATGCACCATCTTGCTCAAACGGCAGACAAACACCAATATGCCGGTGTTGCCCTTGTCATCGGCCGGCAGGCCGAAGACGAAGTCGAGACTCATCGACTTCCAGCAATCTGCTGGTACAGGTAGGCTCTGCAGTGGAGCCGAGGCGTGGCCCGAAGGCTTCACCCTCTGACATGTTTCACATGTCTTGACATAGTGTGCCACCCACTTATACATGCGGGGCCACCAAAATGTCTGAGAGACCATTTGGTAGGTCTTCTCCCGGCCAAGATGGCCACTTATCGGCGCATCGTGCGCCTCTAGAAGTATGTCATACTTCAGATCCTCGTCGTTTGGAACGACAACCCGAGGAGGATCTCTAGGGTCTATTCGGTAATGGAGTAACCCATCGGCCAGCTCATAACGATGGAGCTGCGCCCGCTGTCGAGGCGAAAGCCTGTCGACTTTGGCGTCCTTGCCATCGGACAAGAACTGCACCAGTGGTGTATAGTTCTCGTCCTCCTGATACGCTAAGCGTATCCGATCGTATAGATCTGTCGTGACCCGACTGACGTGAGCTAGCTCATAGTCAGGTCGACGCGACAATGCATCGGCAAGCACGTTGAGCTTGCCCGGCTTGTATTCAACGCGGAAGTTGTATTCCGCGAAGAATGACAGCCACCTCGCCATCCGCTGTGACAGATGCGACGAGTTGGTGGCAGTCCGCAAGGACGCGTGATCCGTATAGATCACAAAGGGCCTCGTGCCCAAGAGGTGAACTCTAAATTTGACAAGAGCGTACTTCATTGCAAGTAGCTCCTTGTCATGAACAGAATATTGCCGTTCGGCAGCCTTCAGCTGCCTGGACTGGAAGGAGATAACACGTTCGTGTCCTTCATCGTCCTTTTGCAACAGCGCACAACCTATTGCATAGTCAGAAGCGTCACAGGCGACGCTAAATGACTTGCTCTCGTCCGGCAAGGCCAGCACTGGCGCTTGCTGTAAGCTCGCCTTGATGCTGTCAAAAGCATCCTGGTGCTGTTGCTCCCAGACCCAGTCGGCATCTTTCTTTAAGAGATCCGACAAGGGTCGAGCTAGTTCAGCGTACCCTGCGCTGTACTTATGAAGATAGTTGGCTAAGCCCAACCACTTCCGGAGGTCCTTCTGCGACCTCGGGGTTGGCCAAGCCGCTATGGCCTTGACCTTCCCTGGATCGGCGCGTACGCCGACCCTGCTGACAAAGCAACCGAGGACTTTTATTTCCTCAGCTGCAAAGACGCACTTGTCGATGTTGGCATAGAGCTTGTTAGCTCTCATGACCTCAAACACTCGACGGAGGTGCTTCAAATGCACCTCCATAGCCGTCTGGCCGCCTTCGGCACGGCTATGGACGAATATATCGTCGAAGTACGTCTGAGCGAACGTACGCAATGGTCTAAACAATTGTGTGACCAAGCGATTGAACGTCGCTGGGGCATTGATAGCCCCTGTGGCATCACTAGCCACTCCCAGAGCATCCCACTCGGGGTGCTCACTGCGGTGAGAGGAATGTCACTCTCCCGCATCAGAATCTGGTAGTATCCGTCTACCAGATCCAGGGCACTGTACAGCGTACAGCCCGACATGTTGTTCAGCAACACATCCTTGCGAGGGATCGGCGTCTGTGCCGGTACCGTCGCATTGTTCAGCGTGTTGTAAGCATGAACCAGACGCCACTTCCCGTTCGATTTCCGAACGCAGAAGGTCGGCGTCGAGTGCGGGGACTTCGACTCCCGCACCATGCCCGACTTCGCCTTTTCGGCGAAGAAGGCATCTATGACCTCGCACTGCTCGCGAGGTAGAGGCCACTGCCTCGTGACACAGTACTTTGTGCCAGGCACGAGATCAATCTCGTGCCGAACTCCCCGATCCGGCGGGAGTTGGGATGGTGGGTGCTTCGACACCACATCCGAGTATTCCTTCACAAGAGGATACACTGGATCCTCCGGGTTCTTGAGGATCTCAGAACCCAAGCGCGTTGCGAGCTGCTTCGTGAACCCCTCCAGGACGTCCTCGTCCATTACGGAGGAAGAGTTCAAATCTTCATGAGAGGTCTCCGGCTTCAGGAGCACCATCTCCGCAATCTCTCCGGCCTTTAACTCGGCCAGGAAGTCCTTCATGGACAATTCCTCGAGGTTCAGCAGTGCTGATACCTCTGGCAGTGCCTCCAGATGGACAGCATCTGCCCTCACTTGACGACCGGACACGCCGTCGAAGACATGGCATTGTTCTTCGACCAGCCGTGCCGGTGGAGGCTCAGACTCCGAGTGTGGTACTTGGTTATCCACACGGGAGGTGCTCAACGACACCTCCGCCTCGTACTGGTCTTCTTGACCCCGCGTGGAACTACGTTACCCACGCTAGCGACGCACGCTGTGCTCTCGTTCTTCTTCTCGGTCTCTTCGACCTCGTGTGGAACTACGTTACCTATGCCGGAGGCGCTCTCAGCGTCCTCCCCAACAGCCTTAGCTGTTTGCGGACCTATGTTACCCGCTTGCGGAACTACGTTACCCGCGTGTGGCCCTATGTTACCCGCTTGTGGACCTATGTTACCCACACAGGAGACGCCATTAGCGCTCTCCTCAGCAGCTTCTGCTGCTTGCGGACCAATGTTACACGCTTGGTCAGTGCCGTCCGGCACTGCCACAGTCGAAGCCCATACGGCGCGACGACTCTCAGCGTTGGGACTTGCCGTTGTGGCAATCCCACACGCTTGGCAATGAGCCTTGGTCTCACGGCCGGTTGCGGGGCTCATCGCAACATCTTCACTGGAGTCAGTGACTCCTAGTACTTCTTCGGCCGCATAAGCGCCTTGGCGACCATCTCTGGCGCCCCAGTCCCGGGCAGAGGTGGGAACATTACACACCAAAGCTCTGTCGGAGACAGCAGGCCGGATAACCCCAATGGCTTTGCCACGCCAATCGATCCAGGGCTCATGCTTTTCGAACCACGGCATGCCCAGGATCAAGTCGTACTTGTCCATGTCTAGGACAAGGAACGACTCCGTGCTGTCAAAGTCCTCAAACTTTACAGCCAGGTCCATCCGGACCCCAGGTACGTTAACCACCGTACCATCGACCAGTCTCACCGAGACCTGGCCCCTGCCATCGCTTTCACCCAAAGCGTCGTCAAACTTGTCGCCATTCCGTGCGACCGTCTGGCGTCGAGCAAAGTCCGTCGACGCCTCAGAGTCAATCAGGACTCTAAAGGGATCTCCGTATCCCCGTACACTTGCGTGTACCACGAGCGGTCCGCCGCAGCTCTTCCTCGTCTCGAGAGCACCCAGGCTCTCAGGGGCTAAGCCTCCATGGCGTGCGCCGTCCGCACTCCTACCATGGGGACTTAGATCTTCCCCAGTAGGGCGCAGTAGGGCGCCCCGCCCCTACTGGTGACCCCAGTTCCCCTGGCTCTTGGGTCGCGGCTTCTGCCACGGGCCCCTCGAGCCCTAGGTTTGGAAGGGAACTTCCTTTGCCCTCCCGCAGGGCAGGCACGTTGCATGTGCCCGAGCTTCCCACATCCGTAGCAACGGATGGAGCTCTGTACGGCCGTACCCAGTTCCATGGGTACCGGCCCTGTGCTAGCTCCAGCTGCTGGAGCTCCTTGCACTGCGCCTGACGACGCATTGTGGCCTTGCCACACCGACGTAGGAGTACGAGCCTATCGGTGGCTGTACTCCTCTTGGAGGGCGATCTGGATCGCTTCCTCCATAGTGTTCGCATGCACGCGGAACAACTGTGTGCGGGATGGGCCCACCTTCAGGCCATCCATGAACACGGTCACTTTGATGTGTTCAGGTAGGGGGTTCCCTACCAGAGATGCAGCGAGTACTCGCATCTCCTGGATGTACTCATGCAGCTCACGCTTCCCTTGTTTACAGGCAAGGAAGCGCGAGCGCTGGCGATACTCATAGTTCGCCGAAAGGAAGGCGGCTCTAAGCTGTTGAGACAGCTGAGCCCAGGTTGTGAAACAACCCGGCGTCGTCGCTTCGCGCGTGTACGCCCAGGTCTTCGCCCGACCTCCTAGGTTGGACAGGGCGAAAGCGACCCGAAGTCGCTCGGTCGAGATTAGAGCCGCGTCCATCGCGAGCTCGACCTCTCGGACCCAGAAGTGGAGGTTCTCTCCCTCCTTCCCCTCATAAGGGTTAACCTTAAGCCTCAACGGCTTCGGTTGGGCTGGCTTCATCTCAGCCACGGGGTCTGCAGCCCCTGTACGTGGGCGATAAGCCCTCTCTCGTACGTGTCGAACGCCTCGATGCGTTCGACCTGCTCGGCCGGCGTAGCAGCCGCCAAGCTTCGGAGGGCATCTCCTCCAAAGATGCCCACCATCTTCCGGGCCGACTCAAACTAATCGTCGATCAAATGAGGGAACTCCCCTCTATCCATCCTGGCTTACCTTGTAGGAGCCACAGAGGATTCAGGTAGCCAATCTACCCGCGTAGGCGTGGATTGACTACAAGTGCTACCAAGTGTGACGGGGTCACACGAGCACCTTGCTTAGAGGAAGCGTGCTATTAAGAGTATACAAACTCTAAGTGAACGGCAGTTCACTAGTCCCTGGTCTGAGGGGACTTAATAGCCAGTTTAGAGTAGATTTTAGACTTTTTTTATAGTTAATTAGGTCCATTTGGCCTGTAATACAAATTACTAATTAACTATACTTTAAGCTAATTATGCATATAAAAGGTAGGTTTAATGTTATTGGTTGGCCCGCAGCCACCGAACCTACGTGACAGTAGTGTGGCTCACACCACAGTGTGGCCCACACCACTCCATCAGAGTATTGAAACAAATACTCGCAGAAGTATATCTACTTCTAAAGGCGGTACCCTTTCTGGGGTACCCCTTTCATGTAACCCCGTTACATACGTGGCATGATCCTTAACACAATCGTAGATTGTGTCCACGAATACAGCATTTTGCTCCATCTTAATGCTTCCGCGAAGGGTTTTGAAACAAACCAGCCCAACCTCAGTTGAAACAGCGCACTGAATTTGTAGGTTCTTTCCTTTTGATGGTGGTAGCCTCACTACAGCTCGCTTGCCTTTGGGGGCTCGACCTTGAGACCGCTTACAGTATAGGTTGAAGTTTGTCTCATCAAAGTAGACAATAAAAGCACGTTGGGCAATGTGATCCAGGAGTTGTACAGCAAACTGTCGACGTTTTGCAATGTTTTCATCACTGTTGGATGTTGTGGGCTCGACGCGAACCTACATTGACAAGAACACACAGATGGTAGTATATGTCTTTGTTATATGACAGTGTTACTTTGTCATATTCGCCGAACTTAGTCACAATGATAAAGCTTAGTCACTGACCTGCTTCACTGTGTACAATCTGCCTGTTAGCTTTTGACTGATGAGCGATGTGCTTATGTTAACACCGAAGTCGAATCGTACCATGTCTTGTATCTGCTTGAGCGTTAGTAGGCAGTTGTCTTCGAGGTAGCTCACGAGAGCTTCCTCAATCTCTGGAGTGCACTTGATGTTGGCCTCTCGTGAACCACCTCTTTGTTTCACCTCAGGACTACCCCTGTCAACTAAGCGACGAGCCGTGGTTGGGGGGATGACATTGTGGTGAGCAACGAGCATCCAATCCCTTTCTTGGCTATGAGAGTCTAAAACACGGGAGCGAGCAGCGAGTGTATGCTTCGGTTCCTTCGGCATTCCGTGCGAAAATAGCTAATGACCCCAAATGTAGTTTTCAGGTCCAAGAGTTCATTCTCCACCACTCACCCTGTACTAATCCATTTTGAGTTTTTGTTGTAATGTAATATGATTTTTGTAATAAAATAATACTACTTCAGTTACTTCACACCATTTTAAACTGACATCACACCACTTTGAACCGGCAAAGGTGTAGACAGAGTCGATGGATGTACTTTGAAGTGTAATACGAAAACAAAGGGCTGATCCTAACCAGGAATGCGATCCGAAGGGTAAGACAATGGACATTGAGGTGGTGATCCAGTCATTCCTAACCTGGTCGGAATCCTGACCATAGAGTTCACCGACAATAAATTAACGCTGAATTCTTTGCCTTTACAGCAATGTGCAATCTTTCAAGCGAAAATATATAGTTAGGCGCATAATATCGTGAACGACGTTAACTTTCTTCCCCCATTTCCTACAAGGAACTGTTCGTAAGCCCAATTGTCACTTTTAACTACCCTGTGATCCCCCATTCTTACCTAGACCTTATGCACTGCTAACACGATCTGAAATAGGCGGAAAGTGTCAAGACTTCCTTCGCCGGGGATCGAATACCTTCGGCCTATCGGATAGGTTACCAAATACGTAAAGGAGAAAGATAGCGAGGAGTAAAATGTTAGCTTGATCTTGTTTGTGTCTTAGGTCTTGTGTCTGGCGAAGTAAATCCGAAATGAACTACTTTGGCTACAATCGCTAGCTAGCCTCACATTCGTTGTCCACTTCGAAAACCCAGACTTCGAAATATGTTAGCGTCCTGCCTGACAATCTTCTACCGAAATTCCATACCTTCGAAATTCGTCAGTTACCGGGTTGATGATCTTCCTTACCCTTCAACCTGTGATGACGCGAGTGTTGAGGTTATCACATCATCTCGCCGCTACAACTCGTCCTCGTACGCCTGTTTCCCTACTCGCATCATCTCTGACAGCCCAGCATTCGACGGTGATTAGTGACAATTCTCCCTGACTTGAGGTTGACACCCACAGTAAACGCTTTGGGTAGTCGTTGCGTTATGGATTGCCGGCGTCGTTGTATCATAATCTACCGTGCCAGTAATAGGTTCTTCATCCTGCTCCTTGGACAACATCACCTTATGTCAAGGAATCCTCCCTTTTACACGTAGACGTTCAATAGTTTCCTTCTCACAACATTCTCGAGATTCTACTCTCTCACCTATTTCCGCGGTTCCACGAGTAACAACCCATCGTGGGGTTCTCCAAGGAGTCCCAATTCCTTCGTAGGAACCAACTATATACTCCACATACGAATACCGCTAAACTCGTAACATACCCAGTAAAGTGACATTGAACCGTTCCACTAGCCCCTGTGTTTGAGGGTAAATTGCCGCACTAGGCATGCCTTGGCTCGAAAAACACGAGCCCTGGATCGATTGGCGTTGCGAATCCATTGGGGCTAACCGGCCCACAGTCTTCGACAGAGCTTTGGTGAGTAATGTTCCCACATCTGTCCGGGACTGGGGCGCCAGAGATGGTCGCCAAGGCGCTTACGCGCCCGAAGAAGTACTGGGAGTTCATGTGAGTCTGTGACTGTGACGGGGTCACACGAGCACCTTGCTTAGAGGAAGCGTGCTATTAAGAGTATACAAACTCTAAGTGAACGGCAGTTCACTAGTCCCTGATCTTAGGGGACTTAATAGTCAGTTTAGAGTAGATTTTAGACTGATTTATTTATAGTTAATTAGGTCCATTTGGCCTGTAATACAAATTACTAATTAACTATACTTTATCCTAATTATGCATATAAAAGGTAGGTTTAAAACTATTGGTTGGCCCTCAGCCACCAAACCTACGTGGCAGTGGTGTGGCTCACACCACAGTGTGGCCCACACCACTCCATCAGAGTATTAAAACAAATACTCGCAGAAGTATATCTACTTCTAAAGGCGGTACCCTTTCTGGGGTACCCCTTCATGTAACCCTGTTACATCCTCCCCCACTTAGGTTGGAAACACCCCCAACCAATGAGGAGCTAGAAAGAGAGCTCCGCTCTCTTTCCTGTCCTTGTCGATACCCATCGACGAGCCACCGTTGTGGCTTTAAGGCTTTCATTCAGCCTTTTCGCGCGTCCAAGACACCTTGAGGTTCCCACGTCAACCTCCCAAGATGCTTAAGAAGGCAAGCACCCGCGGCGCTTCGGCGCCTTCTAAGTCTAAGACCGCGAGGTCGAAGACCGCAAAGGCCAAGTCGAAAGACAAGGCCGCTCCGCGCAAGGAAGTCCGCAAGGCGGCTTCCGAGGCAGGCAGCAAGCATACGGCTGCTGCTGCCAGCCAAGAAGGGAGTTCGCGACGCAGTCGCTCGCGCTCCCTTTCACCCGACGATAGGCCGAACCCTCGGTTCGCCTATCGGGACCACAGTCCCGGATCTGAGTCCCCGGAATTCCATATTCCTATTATCACGGGATCAGAGTCCGACGGGGACTCTCCTGGATCCACTAAGGATCCACCTTCTTCTCAGGATGCATCCTCACAGGATGCTCCTACACAGGATGCTCCTTCGCAGGACGCTCCTGTTGATGATGCTGAGTCATCAGAGGCAAAGGCAGCTTCGACGAGCTCGCCTGCCAAGAACCTTACCTTGACCGAAGGTAAGGCTCGAGCCCAAGCTGCGAAAGCAGCGTCTCCAAAACGGGCTGGTGAGGGTGCTGCTGCTGCTAAGAAGCGCGCAGCCCCTGGCTCTCCTACATCAGAGCCTTCAATCGCTAAGGGATTCAAATCCCTGTTCGACTCCTCAGACGAGGAGGAAGAGCGGGGGGGGGCTGTCTCCGAGCCCCGAGAGATCTCCAACGATCTCGATGAGCAGCAGGAGCGCTATCAAGCTGCTCAGCTGCAAGGCACTCCTGTGCCTTCCACGCCGGTGTATCCTCGCGGATACTACCCACCGGATGCGGGGTCTGGGTCTCCAATGTTCTTGGAGCACCTCAAGGCCCCTCGTGGTCTAAACCATGGGCGCACTTCGCGTGGCGCCTATGAGCGTGCCTTGGTTCAAGTCGAACCTCTCTTTGTCAACGACATTGAGGCCGCTAGGTGTGTGCTACTTGCACCACACCGAATTCCTCTCAAGGAATTCACTAGTCTTCGAAAGAAATCCGAAGACCGTGGTGGGCTCTTCCCCGTGTGGGGCTACCTTTGGGTACAGCCCGAGAACACCACAACCCAGACCCAGACAGAAGACCTGTTCTGGAGATGGGTTTCTCTAAAGAACTTTACAGTTCAGGAGTTGAAAGAACTCCGGGAAGATCGCCTGCTGTCCTATGTCTTACCAGCGAGATCTTCGTATTGGGTTTGCCTAAGCGGCAACTCCACTCCGTTACGGAGGGACTTAGACAGCAGTCTAAGTCCAGCGCTCAAGATGAGCGCGGGTACGGTTCCGTCAACCAGGAGCCGTACACCGTAAGGCGGCTAAGAAGCCGCGGACTACTTACGCCCCGGCTGTTGATCCCAAATATCAACAGCCTTCGGGCAGTCAACCCGGAGCCGGTCTTCCGGCTCCCACGAGTTCTGTGACGAGGGGTAACCCGCCACTTCACAAGCAGCTGGCGCTTCCCAGAGCGCCGCCGCTCCTGGACGACCCTCTCCACATGATAGTGGAGCTCGCCGTTCCGGTCAAGGAGGGCAGGAGGAGCTCTCGCACGCGTTTGAGTACGCGGCTCCCTCTCAGCCGTATCCTTCTGGACCCTCATCTTCGGGTCGGGACTCTGTGGGGTCCCTATTAAGTGATGAGGTCCGTCAGCTTCGAGATCGCGTCTATGCGATCGAGATAGCCCTTGGGCTTCAGCCTGGTGGTCAGGCTGCCTCTCAGGCTGGCAAGCCGGGGACCCTTGAGGTCCTTCGTCAGGACTTGGACGCTCTTGGTCGTGAGACTCATGAGCTCCATGGGCGTGTTGACCGCCGAGCTCCGGCTGCTGCCGTGAAGGAGCTCCGTCGAAGCTTAGACGTTCTAAGCCATGAGGTGCATGGTCGGATGCCCTCTTATGAGCCGCAGGGGTACTCGTACCACTCGGCTTATGGGTATAGCTCTTACCCGAGCTCTTCCCATTCGGTACCGTCATACCCTTCGTATGACTCACGTGGGTACCAGCCTGTATATCGTTCGCAGGCTTCGACACCGGCAACTCCGGTTGTCCAGAGAGCTCAGCCTCGTTTCGAGGAGGTGAGTTCTCACCTTGGCCTACCTCCGTCTGAGGAGAAGGACCCAGCAGATCGTGATACTGCTTAAGACGCTCCACGTAGAACGTCGGGTGCGTCGCCATTGACTTTGGGAGGTCAATGGTATACGCCGCGCAATGTTTGGCCAGGACCGCGAAGGGTCCAATGAAGCGATGCTTCAGCTTGTTGCTCTCTACAGAGCTAACTCCTTTGGCGGTAGGTTTTTAGTGTCTAATAGGACTAATTCACCTTCCTTAAAACACTTAAGTTTCCTCTTCCATGTTTGTCTGAGTACTCCTTTTGCTTATCTTGGGCTAACGCCATTGCGTCTCTAACCCGGCTGATTAGCGTCAGCCTGTCGTCTATAAACGACTACAACTGTCTTTTCAAAGGCTCTGGCTCTATTTTAGAGACCAGGGAGGAAAAGGCTTTCCGAGCCTCTCCCCCACTTACAATGGAGGCCACGGTGCCTCCCCGCAAGGTTAGCGGCACATGGGGTGTCGTAACCTATTCAAATAGAACTGGGTAAACCCGGTGATATGTTGAGTGTAAACTCAACCATAGGAAGCTGGCCCGACCAGGATCGAGGTGCTTCCGCACAGATACTGCGAAGAGTATCTTCGAGCACGCGGTTGACGCGCTCCGTCTGGCCATCCGTCTGCGGATGGTCCGCAGTTGACATCGTCAACTTAGTTCCCAACAATTGGAACAGGGTGTCCCAAAACGCACCCGTGAAACGCGGGTCTCTGTCCGAGACTATGGTCTCTGGTAGACCATGATAGCGAAACACGCTATCTAGGAACAGCTGTGCAGCTTGTTTCCCGGTGACCTTGTCACGTACCGGAGCAAGATGCACCATCTTGCTCAAACGGCAGACAAACACCAATATGCCGGTGTTGCCCTTGTCATCGGCCGGCAGGCCGAAAACGAAGTCGAGCCTCATCGACTTCCAGCAGTCCGCTGGTACTGGTAGGCTCTGCAGTGGAGCCGAGGCGTGGCCCGAAGGCTTCACCCTCTGACATGTTTCACATGTCTTGACATAGTGTGCCACCCACTTATACATGCGGGGCCACCAAAATGTCTGAGAGACCATTTGGTAGGTCTTCTCCCGGCCAAGATGGCCACTTATCGGCGCATCGTGCGCCTCTAGAAGTATGTCATACTTCAGATCCTCGTCGTTTGGAACGACAACCCGAGGAGGATCTCTAGGGTCTACTCGGTAATGGAGTAACCCATCGACCAGCTCATAACGCTGGAGCTGCGCCCGCTGTCGAGGCGAAAGCCTGTCGACTTTGGCGTCCTTGCCATCGGACAAGAACTGCACCAGTGGTGTATAGTTCTCGTCCTCCTGATACGCTAAGCGTATCCGATCGTATAGATCTGTCGTGACCCGACTGACGTGAGCTAGCTCATAGTCAGGTCGACGCGACAATGCATCGGCAAGCACGTTGAGCTTGCCCGGCTTGTATTCAACGCGGAAGTTGTATTCCGCGAAGAATGACAGCCACCTCGCCATCCGCTGTGACAGATGCGACAAGTTGGTGGCAGTCCGCAAGGACGCGTGATCCGTATAGATCACAAAGGGCCTCGTGCCCAAGAGGTGAACTCCAAATTTGACAAGAGCGTACTTCATTGCAAGTAGCTCCTTGTCATGAACAGAATATTGCCGCTCGGCAGCCTTCAGCTGCCTGGACTGGAAGGAGATAACACGTTCGTGTCCTTCATCGTCCTTTTGCAACAGCGCACAACCTATTGCATAGTCAGAAGCGTCACAGGCGACGCTAAATGACTTGCTCTCGTCCGGCAAGGCCAGCACTGGCGCTTGCTGTAAGCTCGCCTTGATGCTGTCAAAAGCATCCTGGTGCTGTTGCTCCCAGGCCCAGTCGGCATCTTTCTTTAAGAGATCCGACAAGGGTCGAGCTAGTTCAGCGTACCCTGCGCTGTACTTATGAAGATAGTTGGCTAAGCCCAACCACTTCCGGAGGTCCTTCTGCGACCTCGGGGTTGGCCAAGCCGCTATGGCCTTGACCTTCCCTGGATCGGCGCGTACGCCGACCCTGCTGACAAAGCAACCGAGGACTTTTATTTCCTCAGCTGCAAAGACGCACTTGTCGATGTTGGCATAGAGCTTGTTAGCTCTCATGACCTCAAACACTCGACGGAGGTGCTTCAAATGCACCTCCATAGCCGTCTGGCCGCCTTCGGCACGGCTATGGACGAATATATCGTCGAAGTACGTCTGAGCGAACGTACGCAATGGTCTAAACAATTGTGTGACCAAGCGATTGAACGTCGCTGGGGCGTTCGATAGCCCCTGTGGCATCACTAGCCACTCCCAGAGCATCCCACTCGGGGTGCTCACTGCGGTGAGAGGAATGTCACTCTCCCGCATCAGGATCTGGTAGTATCCGTCTACCAGATCCAGGGCACTGTACAGCGTACAGCCCGACATGTTGTTCAGCAACACATCCTTGCGAGGGATCGGCGTCTGTGCCGGTACCGTCGCATTGTTCAGCGTGTTGTAAGCATGAACCAGACGCCACTTCCCGTTCGATTTCCGAACGCAGAAGGTCGGCGTCGAGTGCGGGGACTTCGACTCCCGCACCATGCCCGACTTCGCCTTTTCGGCGAAGAAGGCATCTATGACCTCGCACTGCTCGCGAGGTAGAGGCCACTGCCTCGTGACACAGTACTTTGTGCCAGGCACGAGATCAATCTCGTGCCGAACTCCCCGATCCGGCGGGAGTTGGGATGGTGGGTGCTTCGACACCACATCCGAGTATTCCTTCACAAGAGGATACACTGGATCCTCCGGGTTCTTGAGGATCTCAGAACCCAAGCGCGTTGCGAGCTGCTTCGTGAACCCCTCCAGGACGTCCTCGTCCATTACGGAGGAAGAGTTCAAATCTTCATGAGAGGTCTCCGGCTTCAGGAGCACCATCTCCGCAATCTCTCCGGCCTTTAACTCGGCCAGGAAGTCCTTCATGGACAATTCCTCGAGGTTCAGCAGTGCTGATACCTCTGGCAGTGCCTCCAGCTGGACAGCATCTGCCCTCACTTGACGACCGGACACGCCGTCGAAGACATGGTATTGTTCTTCGACCAGCCGTGCCGGTGGAGGCTCAGACTCCGAGTGTGGTGCTTGGTTATCCACACGGGAGGTGCTCAACGACACCTCCGCCCTCGTACTGGTCTTCTTGACCCCGCGTGGAACTACGTTACCCACGCTAGCGACGCACGCTGTGCTCTCGTTCTTCTTCTCGGTCTCTTCGACCTCGTGTGGAACTACGTTACCTATGCCGGAGGCGCTCTCAGCGTCCTCCCCAACAGCCTTAGCTGTTTGCGGACCTATGTTACCCGCTTGCGGAACTACGTTACCCGCGTGTGGCCCTATGTTACCCGCTTGTGGACCTATGTTACCCACACAGGAGACGCCATTAGCGCTCTCCTCAGCAGCTTCTGCTGCTTGCGGACCAATGTTACACGCTTGGTCAGTGCCGTCCGGCACTGCCACAGTCGAAGCCCATACGGCGCGACGACTCTCAGCGTTGGGACTTGCCGTTGTGGCAATCCTACACGCTTGGCAATGAGCCTTGGTCTCACGGCCGGTTGCGGGGCTCATCGCAACATCTTCACTGGAGTCAGTGACTCCTAGTACTTCTTCGGCCGCATAAGCGCCTTGGCGACCATCTCTGGCGCCCCAGTCCCGGGCAGAGGTGGGAACATTACTCACCAAAGCTCTGTCGGAGACTGCGGACCAGCTAGCCCCAATGGCTTTACCACGTCAATCGATCCATGGTTCGTGTGTTTTTAGCCACGGCATGCCCAGGATCAAGTCGTACTTGTCCATGTCTAGGACAAGGAACGACTCCGTGCTGTCAAAGTCCTCAAACTTTACAGCCAGGTCCATCCGGACCCCAGGTACGTTAACCACCGTACCATCGACCAGTCTCACCGAGACCTGGCCCCTGCCATCGCTTTTACGCAAAGCATCGGCATACTTGTCGCCATTCCGTGCGACCGTCTGGCGTCGAGCAAAGTCCGTCGACGCCTCAGAGTCAATCAGGACTCTAAAGGGATCTCCGTATCCCCGTACACTTGCGTGTACCACGAGCGGTCCGCCGCAGCTCTTCCTCGTCTCGAGAGCACCCAGGCTCTCAGGGGCTAAGCCTCCATGGCGTGCGCCGTCCGCACTCCTACCATGGGGACTTAGATCTTCCCCAGTAGGGCGCAGTAGGGCGCCCCGCCCCTACTGGTGACCCCAGTTCCCCTGGCTCTTGGGTCGCGGCTTCTGCCACGGGCCCCTCGAGCCCCTAGGTTTGGAAGGGAACTTCCTTTGCCCTCCCGCAGGGCAGGCACGTTGCATGTGCCCGAGCTTCCCACATCCGTAGCAACGGATGGAGCTCTGTACGGCCGTACCCAGTTCCATGGGTACCGGCCCTGTGCTAGCTCCAGCTGCTGGAGCTCCTTGCACTGCGCCTGACGACGCATTGTGGCCTTGCCACACCGACGTAGGAGTACGAGCCTATCGGTGGCTGTACTCCTCTTGGAGGGCGATCTGGATCGCTTCCTCCATAGTGTTCGCATGCACGCGGAACAACTGTGTGCGGGATGGGCCCACCTTCAGGCCATCCATGAACACGGTCACTTTGATGTGTTCAGGTAGGGGGTTCCCTACCAGAGATGCAGCGAGTACTCGCATCTCCTGGATGTACTCATGCAGCTCACGCTTCCCTTGTTTACAGGCAAGGAAGCGCGAGCGCTGGCGATACTCATAGTTCGCCGAAAGGAAGGCGGCTCTAAGCTGTTGAGACAGCTGAGCCCAGGTTGTGAAACAACCCGGCGTCGTCGCTTCGCGCGTGTACGCCCAGGTCTTCGCCCGACCTCCTAGGTTGGACAGGGCGAAAGCGACCCGAAGTCGCTCGGTCGAGATTAGAGCCGCGTCCATCGCGAGCTCGACCTCTCGGACCCAGAAGTGGAGGTTCTCTCCCTCCTTCCCCTCATAAGGGTTAACCTTAAGCCTCAACGGCTTCGGTTGGGCTGGCTTCATCTCAGCCACGGGGGTCTGCAGCCCCTGTACGTGGGCGATAAGCCCTCTCTCGTACGTGTCGAACGCCTCGATGCGTTCGACCTGCTCGGCCGGCGTAGCAGCCGCCAAGCTTCGGAGGGCATCTCCTCCAAAGATGCCCACCATCTTCCGGACCGACTCAAACTGAGAGTCGGTCAAATGAGGGAACTCCCCTCTATCCATCCTGGCTTACCTTGTAGGAGCCACAGAGGATTCAGGTAGCCAATCTACCCGCGTAGGCGTGGATTGACTACAAGTGCTACCAAGTGTGACGGGGTCACACGAGCACCTTGCTTAGAGGAAGCGTGCTATTAAGAGTATACAAACTCTAAGTGAACGGCAGTTCACTAGTCCCTGGTCTTAGGGGACTTAATAGCCAGTTTAGAGTAGATTTTAGACTTTTTTTATAGTTAATTAGGTCCATTTGGCCTGTAATACAAATTACTAATTAACTATACTTTAAGCTAATTATGCATATAAAAGGTAGGTTTAATGTTATTGGTTGGCCCTCAGCCACCGAACCTACGTGGCAGTAGTGTGGTCCACACCACTCCAACAGAGTATTAAAACAAATACCCACAGAAGTATATCTACTTCGAAAGGCGGTACCCTTTCTGGGGTACCCCTTTCATGTAACCCCGTTACAGAGTCGCTGACTCCAACGACGATGTCGCAATGGGCCTCGCAACCGGTCGTGAGACCAAGGCTCATTGCCAAGCGTGTAGGATTGCCACAACGGCAAGTCCCAACGCTGAGAGTCGTCGCGCCGTATGGGCTTCGACTGTGGCAGTGCCGGACGGCACTGACCAAGCGTGTAACATTGGTCCGCAAGCAGCAGAAGCTGCTGAGGAGAGCGCTAATGGCGTCTCCTGTGTGGGTAACATAGGTCCACAAGCGGGTAACATAGGGCCACACGCGGGTAACGTAGTTCCGCAAGCGGGTAACATAGGTCCGCAAACAGCTAAGGCTGTTGGGGAGGACGCTGAGAGCGCCTCCGGCATAGGTAACGTAGTTCCACACGAGGTCGAAGAGACCGAGAAGAAGAACGAGAGCACAGCGTGCGTCGCTAGCGTGGGTAACGTAGTTCCACGCGGGGTCAAGAAGACCAGTACGAGGGCGGAGGTGTCGTTGAGCACCTCCCGTGTGGATAACCAAGCACCACACTCGGAGTCTGAGCCTCCACCGGCACGGCTGGTCGAAGAACAATACCATGTCTTCGACGGCGTGTCCGGTCGTCAAGTGAGGGCAGATGCTGTCCAGCTGGAGGCACTGCCAGAGGTATCAGCACTGCTGAACCTCGAGGAATTGTCCATGAAGGACTTCCTGGCCGAGTTAAAGGCCGGAGAGATTGCGGAGATGGTGCTCCTGAAGCCGGAGACCTCTCATGAAGATTTGAACTCTTCCTCCGTAATGGACGAGGACGTCCTGGAGGGGTTCACGAAGCAGCTCGCAACGCGCTTGGGTTCTGAGATCCTCAAGAACCCGGAGGATCCAGTGTATCCTCTTGTGAAGGAATACTCGGATGTGGTGTCGAAGCACCCACCATCCCAACTCCCGCCGGATCGGGGAGTTCGGCACGAGATTGATCTCGTGCCTGGCACAAAGTACTGTGTCACGAGGCAGTGGCCTCTACCTCGCGAGCAGTGCGAGGTCATAGATGCCTTCTTCGCCGAAAAGGCGAAGTCGGGCATGGTGCGGGAGTCGAAGTCCCCGCACTCGACGCCGACCTTCTGCGTTCGGAAATCGAACGGGAAGTGGCGTCTGGTTCATGCTTACAACACGCTGAACAATGCGACGGTACCGGCACAGACGCCGATCCCTCGCAAGGATGTGTTGCTGAACAACATGTCGGGCTGTACGCTGTACAGTGCCCTGGATCTGGTAGACGGATACTACCAGATCCTGATGCGGGAGAGTGACATTCCTCTCACCGCAGTGAGCACCCCGAGTGGGATGCTCTGGGAGTGGCTAGTGATGCCACAGGGGCTATCGAACGCCCCAGCGACGTTCAATCGCTTGGTCACACAATTGTTTAGACCATTGCGTACGTTCGCTCAGACGTACTTCGACGATATATTCGTCCATAGCCGTGCCGAAGGCGGCCAGACGGCTATGGAGGTGCATTTGAAGCACCTCCGTCGAGTGTTTGAGGTCATGAGAGCTAACAAGCTCTATGCCAACATCGACAAGTGCGTCTTTGCAGCTGAGGAAATAAAAGTCCTCGGTTGCTTTGTCAGCAGGGTCGGCGTACGCGCCGATCCAGGGAAGGTCAAGGCCATAGCGGCTTGGCCGACCCCGAGGTCAAAGAAGGACCTCCGGAAGTGGTTGGGCTTAGCCAACTATCTTCATAAGTACAGCGCAGGGTACGCTGAACTAGCTCGACCCTTGTCGGATCTCTTAAGAAGGATGCCGACGGGGTCTGGGAGCAACAGCACCAGGATGCTTTTGACAGCATCAAGGCGAGCTTACAGCAAGCGCCAGTGCTGGCCTTGCCGGACGAGAGCAAGTCATTTAGCGTCGCCTGTGACGCTTCTGACTATGCAATAGGTTGTGCGCTGTTGCAAAAGGACGATGAAGGACACGAACGTGTCATCTCCTTCCTGTCCAGGCAGCTGAAGGCTGCCGAGCGGCAATATTCTGTTCATGACAAGGAGCTACTTGCAATGAAGAACGCTCTTGTCAAGTTTAGAGTTTATCTCTTGGGCACGAGGCCCTTTGTGATCTATACTGATCACGCGTCCTTGCGGACTGCCACCAACTTGTCGCATCTGTCACAGCGGATGGCGAGGTGGCTGTCATTCTTCGCGGAATACAACTTCCGCGTTGAATACAAGCCGGGCAAGCTCAACGTGCTTGCCGATGCATTGTCGCGTCGACCTGACTATGAGCTAGCTCACGTCAGTCGGGTCACGACAGATCTATACGATCGGATACGCTTAGCGTATCAGGAGGACGAGAACTATACACCACTGGTGCAGTTCTTGTCCGATGGCAAGGACGCCAAAGTCGACAGGCTTTCGCCTCGACAGCGGGCGCAGCTCCAGCGTTATGAGCTGGCCGATGGGTTACTCCATTACCGAGTAGACCCTAGAGATCCTCCTCGGGTTGTCGTTCCAAACGACGAGGATCTGAAGTATGACATACTTCTAGAGGCGCACGATGCGCCGATAAGTGGCCATCTTGGCCGGGAGAAGACCTACCAAATGGTCTCTCAGACATTTTGGTGGCCCCGCATGTATAAGTGGGTGGCACACTATGTCAAGACATGTGAAACATGTCAGAGGGTGAAGCCTTCGGGCCACGCCTCGGCTCCACTGCAGAGCCTACCAGTACCAGCGGACTGCTGGAAGTCGATGAGGCTCGACTTCGTTTTCGGCCTGCCGGCCGATGACAAGGGCAACACCGGCATATTGGTGTTTGTCTGCCGTTTGAGCAAGATGGTGCATCTTGCTCCGGTACGTGACAAGGTCACCGGGAAACAAGCTGCACAGCTGTTCCTAGATAGCGTGTTTCGCTATCATGGTCTACCAGAGACCATAGTCTCGGACAGAGACCCGCGTTTCACGGGTGCGTTTTGGGACACCCTGTTCCAATTGTTGGGAACTAAGTTGACGATGTCAACTGCGGACCATCCGCAGACGGATGGCCAGACGGAGCGCGTCAACCGCGTGCTCGAAGATACTCTTCGCAGTATCTGTGCGGAAGCACCTCGATCCTGGTCGGGCCAGCTTCCTATGGTTGAGTTTACACTCAACCATATCACCGGGGTTTACCCAGTTCTATTTGAATAGGTTACGACACCCCATGTGCCGCTAACCTTGCGGGGAGGCACCGTGGCCTCCATTGTAAGTGGGGGAGAGGCTCGGAAAGCCTTTTCCTCCCTGGTCTCTAAAATAGAGCCAGAGCCTTTGAAAAGACAGTTGTAGTCGTTTATAGACGACAGGCTGACGCTAATCAGCCGGGTTAGAGACGCAATGGCGTTAGCCCAAGATAAGCAAAAGGAGTACTCAGACAAACATGGAAGAGGAAACTTAAGTGTTTTAAGGAAGGTGAATTAGTCCTATTAGACACTAAAAACCTACCGCCAAAGGAGTTAGCTCTGTAGAGAGCAACAAGCTGAAGCATCGCTTCATTGGACCCTTCGCGGTCCTGGCCAAACATTGCGCGGCGTATACCATTGACCTCCCAAAGTCAATGGCGACGCACCCGACGTTCTCCGTAGGGCTTCTTAAGCGGTATCACGATCCGCTGGGTCCTCCTTCTCAGGCGGAGGAAGACCAAGCTGAGAACTCACCTCCTCGAAACGAGGCTGAGTCCTCTTGTGGCGAAGTGGTTCTGCGAAATCGCAAGATCGCAGAGGCCCTCTTGCACACTGCGCCCGAACTGCCGACTAACGGAGGGGTACTCCGATCTTCCGTGACGTTACTTGATCTCACCTTGTGTACCCGTCGGTGGGACTAGATCGCTCCTCGGGTGATCGCGATAGACGCGCTTGCTGTCGATCTTGCTGTCTGACACGACAGCGGGAGAGGTGGCAGCAGCAGGGATACTTCTACTCGCTGCGCCGTGTAGTTATCGAGCTTCGATCTTAAGTGTCTTGGGTTGATCTTGATCCAAGACAGTGTCGATCTTAGCCTGGGGGGTCTTGTGGTCGGTGTGTGACCTTTATCCAATACTTCCAATACGTGCTTGCCGCTTCCTATAGCGGGGTCTTGAGATTTGAAGGTTGACGAACGTCCAGCCAAGCAATCTTGACGTAGGGGTTCTACTTAGTGTCGATCTTAATCTTGCGTGACGTCGGGAGGGCCAATCTTGTTTATCCCTACCCGAAATAGCGTAGATGAAGGAAGACTTGCGAAGTAGAAGGTAAAAACAACTCTGAATTAATGGTTAATGTCCTGTGCTTCCCATATGTGGATATCCATGCTGCACCGGCTTCCTAATATCCATAATAAAGTCAAGATCGATATTACCTGCCAAGATCGATATCGCGTGGTTACAATCGCCTTGGACGGGGATGATGGTACACGTATTCACTTGGTCTTTATAGTGAGTGTCACTATATCGGGGATCACCATAGAGAGGAGTTACTCTCGACCTTGATTGACGGGACAAGATTGAAGTCGAAAAACTTCTTATCCGCTTCACCACAACCGTCCCCTGCATGAGCGACTGCCTCACAACGTTTTTCGCTCGCTGCATCGTAGTCCAGATTTAATGTCAACTTCGCCTTGAGTCACACCTTCAAATAATCTTTTGCTGATGTAAGATCAAGACTTGTCTCCTCGTTCGACGTCACCGGTGCCTGAGATTGCTACGGTTGTCGATCTTCCATGCCTAAGATCTAGTTCAACCAGGTCTGACAAATATAGATTATTCGCCAATGCGGGAGATTTGAACGGTCGTCGATCTTCCCTGTCCGAGATCTATTTTCTTCTGCAAGATCATTGCCGTCGCTTTCAAGATCGCCAGATAGTCATACGTCATCCCTTTCGCCCAATGTCGCTAAGATCGACACGATGAATTAGGCCATGAACTCGAGCACCCGATACTTCCACACCGCGTGGAGATTATGACCAACTGCAATTAACCTCCCATAGCACAGTCCACTAGGACGGGATCATCAATCTCAGTCACCAAGTTTAAGATCAGGATCAATCGTTGTCGGTGGCCCAACAGCAGCTACAGGTTCAGAGTCCAGGCTTGTGGGCTTCAACGTCATGTCAACGTACCGAATCGCCGTATCATCTGACTTCAGGAGGAACGAGGTCAATCCCAAGCCTGGCCGGGTCGAACTAGATCAAGCGGTGACGAATCAACCTCCTCCTCTGAGTGTATAGATAAAAGTCGCGCTAGATCTTCATACTTGTGGTAAATACTTGGTATGTAATTTCCAGATCGCGACATTATACCCCTTCTCATTTTGGTCTTGTCTCAATAGCTCACGTCGACTTGGCTCATCCCTGCTCAGAGGTTGGATCTTCCCATATCGATCTAGAAACTTCTGCAAAATCGCACCTTCACTTTCTGAAGCCTCGTCACCTTAAGATCTGGTACCACAACGTGACCGCCGTTACATTAACGGATGCACTATCGGCCGTCGATCTAACAGAACCTTGGTGGCTATAATAATGACGCCGAACTCTCGCTGATCACCCGGCATTACATATTACACACCTCTGAGACAAGGTGTTAATGCGACATCCTCTGCGACGGGATTTAACGTTGAAATAGTATAACCTGGGATTTTTTGGCCAATAACCTCAATGCTCTTGCAAAACATTCCATATCCTTCGTTGTGATATCCTTTTTGTTGTACGTCGATCTTGAAATATCAACGTCTTCGATCTAGTGTCGCATGACCACTAGTCGGTTCACACACATCATATACACCACTGTCCACCTGATCTACCGCCGTCCGATAGATCCTCCACCTGTTCCTTCGTGATGTGACCAGCTCACTTCATGATCTCACCTCCTTATGGCTCCTCATGTGATTGCATGACCTCGAATCGATTTCGATTCGTTCGATTTCGCAAATAGTCATACGGTAGAGCTCCATAATTAAGATCGGCTTCATCTACCCATGTCGGTTCGTCAAATCCTTTCCAGTGTACCAATAATTTGAATATGCGGAGCGTCTCACCTTCGCACTCAATACTGCCCAGGATCGCGTCCGAGGAGATACCCCGTTTTATTTGTTACACGACTGGGATCCACGATCTACGCTAGAAGCCATGATATCATTAGGATCGACGAGAAGACGAGATCGTGAACCCCGTCAGTGGCGATACCGTATCCAAAAGAAATATCAGCAAGCTCGTGAGCAAGTTAACGAGAGACTACGTGAGGCGATCCAAGAAAGGGCAGATCGACACAATGAAACTGTCCTACCACATAAGATCGAAGTTGGAACTGAATATCGACTCTTCCCGGTGGTGCATGTCTCTAAGATCAAGCCTGTACGACAATTTCCGGACCGTCCCAAGATGCAGTTGACAAGACAAGATCAAGATCGATATGATTTTGATGAAGCACTATTCCTGAGGACAGCTGGATACGAGATCTAGACAATGATGAATACGAAGTCGAAAAGATCGTAGACATGCGATCCGGGAAGCGTACGCGATATGGACGTACATTACTTGTCCCGATCTCGCTGGTCGACATTCTCCACATACATCTTGACTGCGCGTGTCAATATTCCCACCATCCTTTCGGTTGTACCGTTTGCTTGTGGGCGGTACGCCATGGTTGCTTGCTGTCTCTGTCCCACGATCTTGTTGAACAATCTGAAGAAGTCCGACATAAAACCGGGTTGTCGATCATGTCACTTCACCGAATCGGCGAAAAACACATTCCTCGTGGTTCTCGGCGACAGTCTGAGCTGTTCTTGATGCGCTAGCTTTCGCGATCACATGCCCAGTGAATATATCGATCCAGATCAACAACTCGGTGTTTCCTTTGTACGATCTTGGTAGCGATGGTATGTGATCCATGCCCATGATCTGGAAAGGGTACGTAGCTTGTAAATTGCCAGGCGGTTCCCCATGGATCGTAGGTCGTCCTTTTCCCGTCTCGCAGTCTATGCACTGACCCACATAGCGTTGTACACTCTGATATAACCCACGCAAGTGGAAATTAGCTCTGATCTTGTGGGACGTCCGTTCAATACCTTGGTGACCACCTTCCAGACTCGAGTGATAGTGGTACATAAGATCGTTTTGCAATGTTTCAGGCACTACGAGCTTGGCCACAAGATCGCGATCTTCGTCGGACCGCTTGGTCGTGGAAAATAGAGCAACAAACCTGACTCATCTGTCTCGTAGCGATCTGATCTTAGCACAGCTTTTCGCTTCAGCCGACGTAAGATTGATCACGTACCCTCGTAGGTAGGCCTTAAGATCGACGATCCATTTCTCCTCGTCTTGAGCTCGTCAAATACGCTCCAACCTCATTCTTCGCACAATCTCTTCTTGTAACTCCTGAGGACGACATTTTAGCAGCGACCTTGACTGTGGCTTCGTCATTCTTGGCTATTAGCAACTCGTCCAACTTATTGAGGGTCATAAGATCTTATCGCTCTTCTTCAGTGGTGATCACAATCCCATCTTCGCGATGTAACCCAGCACTGGCCAAATTATCTGCACTTGATTCCAATCTCTTTTCATATGCAAGAACTCACGCTTGGGCCAGGACCAGATACGCTCCAAAGCCTGCTATCTTAACAGCTTTAATCCCGGGGACTTCCATTCGATCTCACCCTTCATTTGTCTGATCACCAATTTAGAGTCACCGCAGATGATCAGACGTCCCCTATCCATATCTGACAGGAGATCGAGACACAGGACAGACCATGGTACTCGGCTTCATTCACTGTAAGATCGAGCTTGTGCTTCGATGCTGCTGAGATCACCGTCCATTCTGGTAGGCTCCACAATATTTCACTGTATGCTCCGCCACTTCGTTTCACACTCGCTGATCCATCAAAGGTAACGACTAACAATCCTTCACCTGGTCCCACGGTTGGGGGTGGCATCGAGATCATTTGTCGCGGTTGCTTCCTGGGAGCGACTGAGATCAAGATCGAGTCCACTTCCTTGCGGGGCGTAATACTTGCTGCGATCACACCCAAGATTTCGTCCTCCCCCTTGGTACATTTCACGATCTCGAGGGTCCAGCTTGATAGAGGTGCAGCCCATCGCCCTAACCTTCCTTGCAACCCGGATGAATGAAGTAACCACGCCAATGTAGAGTGGTGCGTCAACACTTTAATCGATCGTGTCGCGAGCTGAGTGTAGCAGATATCTAGTATCCTGAACAGAGCCAACACTTCTTTGTTGACCATACCATAGTTGATCTCGTTCGGCTTGAGCGTGCGACTGGTGAAAGTTACTGGCTTGTACTCTCCATCGTGTTCTTGCATCAGGGCAGCTGAGATCGCCCACTTGCTGGCGTATTCTACCAACACCGGTTGTCGATTTATGTCGAAGTGTTGTAAGATCGGCGCAGTCACGATCTTGTTCTCCAATATGGTGAACGCTGTCCTAGCCTCCGTCCACCTACCATCCTCTTCTACCACGACACCCTCATCGTCCCCAGTCGATTTCTCCTTCCGAGCCATCTCGTAGAAATCCGCTTCACGTAGTTCGTACAGAACTGATGCGTAGATCGAGAAATCTTCAATAAATCGGCTGTAGTAGTTTAAGCTTCCCAAGAATGATTGCATCGATCTTAGGTTGGTGGGAAACAGTAATTCTTGTAAAGCCGACAAATCGTTTGGATGTGTCCCCAAACCTTCAGCTGATACACGATGTCATAGATAGTCCACCTTTTGCCGACCCCAGAAGCTCTTGGCGACACTGATGGACAGGTTCCACTCGTCGCAGGCGTCCAACAGCTTTTTCACCTATTCGCATAGCGCGTCCTACGATCTTCCTGTTGTCAGTATGTCGTCGATGTAAGATCGACGTCCCAACACTGACTCATTTCGTTCTAGATCAGGTTCCCCCGTCTCGAATACGTCCTTTCGGTCAGATCAATCTTGATCTTGGGTCACCTTCATGAATCCATATAATGCATTATCTAGGAGTCTCTGGTAGATCAGGGGAGTGTTTTTAAGTCTGAACGGCATTCGATTCCACTCAAACAGTCCAAATGGAGTAATAAATGACGAGATCGATTGGGCTCGGTACGTCATGGGCACTACCCGGAAACCACTGGCCATATCTAAAGAACAGTACCAGAGAACTTTGTCAAGATCGTCCAGCATATCATTGATCAAAGGCATGGGATACACCATGATCCTTGTCAGACTATTAACCAGGCGGTAGTCGATGCACAACCGGATGTCGATCCCATTCTTCTTGATGATCACAACTATGGGTGGCGCCCAAGGAGAGGTCGAGTGTCGGATCATTCGAGCAGATAGTAGTCCCTTGATGAGTTGATGCAACTTTTCGCGGAATTGTATCGCCACCTTGCGACAACGTTGAGTGACTGGCTTTGCATTTCCCACATCTATGTCACATACCACCCCCTTCGCAGCTGGTGGTAAGGCATTACCCTTTCAGATAAGGAGGTGCTTCCGTTTCCAGATAATCTGCACAAGACGCTCGATCTCTTCCTGGGTGTTGATATTGGTATCACCTATTTGAAGATCCTCGATCTTGACTTCTTCTGTGGTCGCAGTTACGTCTGGTAGCACGGCCATTTGATCTTCCACATCTTCTGCGAACAAAGTTCCTCCTTCCTTGATACATACTTCCTCATCCATCGTAAGATCGCCTATGTTTGCCTCGATCTTGGTGCGAAGATTATCATTATTAGCAGAGTCGGTCTTGCTTTGGTCAGATGTACACTTCCTCGACGGTGGGGTTGCGTCTCCATCCTCTGCGATCTCGACGTTCTGGATGGCTTTTACCGGTCGTGGTAAGATCGCAGTTGGTGTTACGTACTCGGGACGTTCCACCGCTGGCTCGGTGATCTGCTCGTTGATATCCACTTCACTGATCTCGTCCGTAGTTGCCTGATATGCAAGATTTTGCTATTCGGCATACCACCTCGATCCTACGGACACTTATCCCGGAATTCGAGGAATTCGATCTCCACTCAACCACATCGCAACTCTCGATCCTTCGTGGAGAGTTAGGGCACGATCACTCACGTTGGTCACCTGTAGATAACGGGTCTTTCCTGGTCCGACTGCGATCGTTGGCACCCATCGATCTCCCCTGGTGACCCACAACTTATATTGGTTTGACGTTTGACTGCGTAGCCTGATCTCGGCCGTCTGTCCGACATCGATCCAGTAGTGATCCTCCCAGCACACGTGTTCGACCTTGTCACCGTAGAGGGGACGCCTACCAGCCATCTGAAGGCGGACTTCGTCAGGCAAACATATCGTCCCATCAGCGACATCGAGGCGAATACCCGCCGGCACCATGAAATCCATTCCTAGTATCAGATCTTGACCTCCAGTGGGCGGACCTACCCATGCATCAAAGAAGTACACTAGCGATCCTGCAAGCGTAACCTTGAGATGAGTGCGCCCCTCAATCTTATATGGAGATCGTCCAACACCTTCGCATTCCAACGTTTGACTCTCATCGTTCTGGCACCCGACCTTACGAGCAAAGATGGCATCCAGTATGGATACCTCGGCGCCACTATCGAACAGCAAAGTTGCTTTTTGTTGTTGATCTTCCCCATAGCCTTAGATTGTTTGAACTTCTTGTCTGGAACGTGATACTTTCAGTAGCCTCGCGATTCCCCAGGGGAGATCTCAAGAGCCATCATCACACTCGATCTTGCATATTCATCGATCTGGCGTAGACTTGACACTGTAGCGGTAGATTTCTCCAGAAGATCACATGTATTGTCGATCGGATCGATCAGTTGATTAACTGTTACCTCCGATTGTTTCTCGACGTATGCATAAATGCAATAGCTAGAACGCTCGTCTCGTACCGGTTTCAAACCCGGCGAGCGTCCTAGTTTAACATTTTCTCCGCCGTCTCTGGCAACGTACCGGCGTGCTTGGTTGGGTTATGCCATTGTCGGATTAAGTTGTAAAATTCCTCCATGGTACACTTTCCTGCTTCGTGGATGTCACCACATGCCTTGCATGTGAATAGGCAGCGATCTGAGGGATGTCCTTTGCGACCGCACTTTTCACACGTTAGACGTCCCCAGCATCCAAGATCGCTATGTTTGCGCGACCCACAGTGATGAACCTGCATCTTGTCGATCTTGTGGTGTGCGAACGTTTCCGACTTCCGAGCGACTGCGATCTTGGTTCCTTTGATCTTGATCTTGCTGTCCTTCATTATTTCCAGATGCTGCGAGGTAGACACGGCGTAATCTTGCTTCGTCATCCGATCCACTAGAGTCCTCTTCAGACTCGCTGCTATCTGAGATTGCCTTGACAGCTCTGACCACTGCCGACTAACGGAGGGGTACTCCGATCTTCCGTGAAGTTACTTGATCTCACCTTGTGTACCCGTCGGTGGGACTAGATCGCTCCTCGGGTGATCGCGATAGACGCGCTTGTTGTCGATCTTGCTGTCTGACACGACAGCGGGAGAGGTGGCAGCAGCAGGGATACTTCTACTCGCTGCGCCGTGTAGTTATCGAGCTTCGATCTTAAGTGTCTTGGGTTGATCTTGATCCAAGACAGTGTCGATCTTAGCCTGGGGGGTCTTGTGGTCGGTGTGTGACCTTTATCCAATACTTCCAATACGTGCTTGCCGCTTCCTATAGCGGGGTCTTGAGATTTGAAGGTTGACGAACGTCCAGCCAAGCAATCTTGACGTAGGGGTTCTACTTAGTGTCGATCTTAATCTTGCGTGACGTCGGGAGGGCCAATCTTGTTTATCCCTACCCGAAATAGCGTAGATGAAGGAAGACTTGCGAAGTAGAAGGTAAAAACAACTCTGAATTAATGGTTAATGTCCTGTGCTTCCCATATGTGGATATCCATGCTGCACCGGCTTCCTAATATCCATAATAAAGTCAAGATCGATATTACCTGCCAAGATCGATATCGCGTGGTTACAATCGCCTTGGACGGGGATGATGGTACACGTATTCACTTGGTCTTTATAGTGAGTGTCACTATATCGGGGATCACCATAGAGAGGAGTTACTCTCGACCTTGATTGACGGGACAAGATTGAAGTCGAAAAACTTGTTAACCGCTTCACTACAGCTCCTCCTCTTGCGCAGCATCTTCTCCACATTCGCCTTCTGCCCCGCCGTTGCCGTCGGGCGGTCTCGGGCCCAATGAGGGCCTACACACCAGGCACCCGTCGCGAGGAGGTTTCCGGGCGCACAGGGTACTCCGGCCACCACCGCGGATACTCGGTGGCTTGGCCAATTGCTTTGCAGGTCGACTGTGCGTTTTGCTTACCGCAACGCCGTCCTCCTTAGAGCGCAGAGTGGCATTTTGCTTCGTTTCACTCCGCATCAAATAGCACTGCTGCTGCCGAGTAGCCGGCTCAATCATCAGATCATGAAGGGCAAGGTCATCTACCTTCGCCTCACGGTGAGTGAACTTGACCATCCGAGTCAAGTCGACCTTCAAAATCTCCGGGTGACATGCTTCAACAGCAACTTACATCTCTTCTTCATTCGCTGTCAGCCCGCCTCACCAACAGCTGGTCCACGGCCCAACAGGCCCGTTAGGCCATTGTCCTCGACCAAGCGGTCGAACCCATGAAGTACTTTGCAATCCGGGCTTCGACACCGACCTCATCCAAGGCGATCTTCAGCTCCGCAAAGAGCCGGGACACGTCGGGAACTCGGTCGTTCACCATTCCTCCAACCTTACACTTCATCTCTCCTGGAAGCATAGGGTCGGTCACACTCTCCCTTTTTCCTTGAGAATGCTGTGAGCGACATGCTTGATTACCCGGGGTTTCAACGACGTCCGAATACTCCTGGCCACGGTTTCTGGGACTTCGCCCGTGGTCAAGCATCGCTCAGCGAGCTTGGTCTCGTACTGCCTGCGCTCTCGGATGAACGTAGTGATAGCAAGTTGGCTCCACACGGCAAGCTCCGGTGCGGCCACCACCTCGAACATCGGCTGAGGCACGGTCATCCTGGCGTCGCCTTCAGCGCCGTACTCGTAGTCCATCATACCAGGCATTGCGATGCTTGTTCTTGACTGTCAAAGATTTCTTTATGACGTTGCGCGCTTCAAAGTAAGTTGCGAAGTAAGTTCATTAGCAGTTAGACAAATCTCCGTAGCTACTTGCCTGATAAAGAGGGCGTGCTTTGCTTTACCAACCACTGGCGCTGATTATGCAGTGCTGCCGTTGACGCGGCGGCGATTATGTATAAGTGTTGACGCGGTCCGAGTCCTGCTGTCGGTTGAGTGTCGGTCGGGTTGCAGCGCCAGCGTCGTCGGCGTCTTTGGCACCGGTGTTGTCTTTGGTCTGATGTGTCCGTTGGCTGGTCCAATACTCCACAATACTGCGTTTTTTCACTCACGCAACATGACGAAACCTCCTACCGCTCTCTTTTGATTTTTAGAAAACTTCCAGAGTCCTGCCATGATTGAAGAACCGAAAATCGCCCCCATGGCGGCACGTCGTTGGCCTAAAATGACATAATGAGCTAACATCTTCATCTCAGCCTCCGTTCTACGTAAATTTAAACGAGTTTGAGGGATATTATTATACAATTTAAATGACGAGTTGTAACATGGTTACACGCAACCTTAACAGACATGTTGTCTGTTAGTGGTTGGATAGTTTTCCTGCTTCGGTGTAGAACACACCAAAGCTCCATATCAAGAATACCTATTGGTAGAAGGTATTACTTTCTACCAAGTTGTGGTGTAGCGGGATCAGCAAAATCTGCGAGATCGCTAGATCCAACTTCCCACTAATGCCCGGACACCGGCTAACGAAGGGGGTCATCCGATGATCCGTGATCTGCTGAACTTGGTCACCTTGTGTACCCGTCGATTGGGCTGGATCTTCCTCTCTTGGTGACTGCTAAGTTGTTCGATCTGTGTCGGTGAACGTCTTGGCGTGACGTTGGGGTCGTAGAGTGGCGTGGAAGTCTTCACACCACTCGCCAGTAGTAGATCCGGAGTCCAATCGATTAGATCAAACTTGGGTCCGGCGGCCTAGATCTGGATCCAGCCTTGTAGTAACCCCTTTCGTGTTGATTTCCCTTTACACGGGGTCCTTTGATTGCTTGGCGCTTCCTATAGCGCGATCTTGATCGTTGAGAAACCGAAGATCTACCGGCTAAGCGATTAATACCGGGATCTTGGATCTGCACTTAGGGTAAGATACTAGGAGGTTGGATCTAGCCAATATATTATCTAGATATTATCAACCACCCTAGATCTATACACCTAAATCGCTATTAATACCGTAGGGCCAATGTAGTTCCCGTTTCCAGGCGCGTAGCGAAGCACTTGTGTCGTACGATGCAAATTCGGTTCTGATTTAATGTTAAGACCTATCCCATCCTGTATCCTATCCTTAACGACACATCGACTGATTACGCTATCCTGATTCTTGTCCTTTCTTGTCCTCACCATCATGGCAGTCGACATCTTTGCAGATCACCTTGGATCTGAACCATAAACATTAGATCACTAGTCGCAATGTTGTGATCTGGACTTCTTCTTTCTCCAATATCATAATCATTCCCCGCAATATCCAGATCACACGCCTTCCGCATCAGATCATGCATCAATAGGCCAGATCTTTCTGATCCAATTCCAGATCGGCTAGATCGACTAGATCTTCTTGATCTAGGGTTTCCATGGCTGATCCAGCGATAGTACTTCGTAATAATCGTAATCATAACGTATCCGAGCTTATTCCATGCTTGTTAATCCCCCAATAATCATCCAGCTTTGTCATAATATCTCTAGGTCCCAGATCACTCGGATCCGCCTATAGATCTAGGTCCACCAGCCTTGATCCAAGTTCCCTGAATGGGACCTGATATACGAACCGATCTAGTCTTCACAGATGTAGACTATAGCCTAGATACAGACATCTAGACTTAGATCACCAGTTTCCACAGTGTATATAGACGTACTGCCGCACCCATCTTGCAATCACACAAGTCCCACATCTTCCATATCCATGTGTGATCCTTCCAACCCTTTGGATCTGGGTATGTATGTAGATCGTACGCCAATCCATCCATCATGTCCCACCCTAGGCACCATTAATCTCCATCCCTCTTATCCATCAACTGGATCCATGACTAGATCCGCCCATATCAGCTCGCCATCTACTCAGATCACATCACGTCTGGTCCGATCACGTCCGAATCGGATCTTTCCTGGATATTCCAATGCCAAATCTTTCAAATCCACTTCACCACAGCCGCCTCGTGGTCGCCAGTTGTAGTTGCACAACAACTTCACTGCGTCCATTCTTCAAATCACCTCGTCAAACCCAAGTTCCTCCACTCCTTCACCCTCGTTCGACTATGTCTGATCACGGGACCCACTGGGGGCACACCCGAGGATCTCCGTCGATCTGTGGTCGCTTTACGTCGCCGAGTGTTGCGCTTGAGAGACGATCTAAGGCTGGCCACCCGTCGGGCCGATGAGGCTGTGAATCGAAATCGTGAGCACGTCTGCTCCCTCGAGTCGCTTGAGATGATGTGCGCCACTCAGGGTCGGGAGATCGGGCGTTACCGGGCTGAGGCTCACCGACTCCGAGAGGAGCGTGATGCCCTCCAATCTTCCTTGGAATTCGATCGCATTATCGGTCTGGAGCCGCCACAGCCTGCACCCGAGATCTCGGCCCTGGAGGCCCAGATAATCGATCTCAATCGGGATCTTGATCGTCGGTCGGATGAGATTCATCATCTGCAAGCACACATCGATGATCTGAGCCAAGATCGGGGCCATCTGGACTCCACCATCCCCCATCTCACCTCCGAGATGACACAAGCCGGTGGAGAGATCCTGGACCTTCAGCAGGCCAACCATGATGTGGATCGGTGTCGGGAGGACGCTGAGTCTACACTATCGGCGACGGAGGAGAGCTTGCGCCAGACTCGATCTGAGCTGGATCGGGTTGAGGCAGAGCTGCTTCTATCTCGCTCCGATCATACTGATCGCGTGTCTTCGGGTCCTGATCCACAGTCCCCGCAGGCAGATCCCCAACCCATGGGCCCCACTCAAACCGATCTCGACCAGATCGTTCGAGAGCGCGACTCTCTATAAGATCTGATCCGTGCGCGGGACGCTGAGATCTTGTCAGCACAGCAGACTCTAAGGTTATTGCGGTCAGATCTGACAGCACACCGGGCCGGATCGGCTTCAGATAAGGCTCGGCTGCAGACGTTGTAGGGTGATATAACTCGTGCACGTCATGATGTGGAGGTAGCCCAGAAGGCTTAGGCCGATCGAGAGTGTACCATCACCGAGAATCAGGCTCAGATCCGTACGCTCTCTCGGGATCTGGGCAAGGTGGTCCGGGAACGGGATGCCCTCCGTCATGAATACACCGCTGCCTTTCAACGCCTCACGTCAATCTCGGCCACAATCGGCCTGCCCCTCAGACCCAACTACGTCTGGATCCTGGATCCGACAAGGATCCGGCGGATCTCCAGGTGGATCCGACGGATCGAACTCTGATGCAGGATCCGGAGATCAGGGCAACAGATCCGACCCCACCGGCGAATCTGGTCCAGCCAATCCGCCCCCTGGACGCCAGCCTCCCAGAATCACCTTCGTCCCTCAGGTTCCCATCCCTGAAGGTCGCTGTATACCTGGTCGGCGGATTGTCCGGGACATGGCCGCCGCTGACATAGATCCGTGGATCGAGTCCCGATTGGCAAATCAAACCTTGCTTGTCATGACCGTGAACTTCCTGTTCCCGATCCTGCCACTTCGGCCCGACTAGATCTTCCCTCATCGGCCGACGATCTACACATTTCCAACGGCTCCCGCCTTCTGTGGTCATTTGATCACAGAAGCGCTGCAAGCAGCTGAGCCATGGCAGGTGATCCGGAACACTTTACCTCCGATCTCCTTTGAGGCTGATGTCGGCGGTCGGCTTGGGATCCTTCTCCAACAGTACCGTGATTTCGAGGCTTCGGAGCTGATCGCGTATTGGGAGTCGACCCACAAGTTCCCGATTACAGCCGCCATGATCGCGCAGTCGCCGTGGCTGGGTTCCTTCGCCAAGCAGCGTAACAGCCGAAGATCACACGCCGATAATAGGTGAAAGCGCATGTGGCTTACGCTAATCCAGGCCATGATCGAGGGGTGGTGTGATCTGGATCTACTCCTAGATCCATTCTTCCTCTACTTCCCCAGACTGATGAAGTGGCCTGGTATCTCGGGATTGAGGCTAGACGTGCGAACCTCGCCGATCCGCAGCTTAATCGCCGGGAACCCACCGATCTGCTGGAGGCGTTAGCGGAGGCTGACACAGCGGATCCCCTGTGCAACCACTATCGGGATCACACTGCAGATCACCCTGCGCGTCACCTTACTCGATGGATCGTAAGTTCTTCGGTCTTCAAGTAGCGCAACCACCAGCCAGTAGCTAGATCGCAGTGATTAGTTCTCGTAAGTGATCTGTCTCCTTTCATAACATACTTCACTATATGTCCGGTTTTCTTGACTTGTCTGCTTCCCATTTGCCCCGATCCATCCTCATAGGGTCATGACCGACCTCGATCAGCTAGGATCCCTGGATCTCGAGACTTGATCTTCCATTCTCACTGTATTCAATGTATATATGCATACCCCTTCCACCGATCTACATCCCTCATGTAGACCCATCAACCGATTCCACCACGACAACAACTGGCTTGTTGCCGTTGATCGCGACCTCACGATTCCTCGTGAGATTGCATCACACCGAATCGATTATGATTCATGCGATCTCGCAGAAACTCGTGTAGCAGAGCGCCACAATTGAGATCTGCTTCATCCACACTAAGTTGGATCATCATATCCTCGCCAGTGTACGAGGAATTCTCGGTAGATCCGTCCATATCTCGTTCTTCTCTCTGATCTCATATCTGTGATCTTCTCCACTTCATACTCATCGGGATCGCGATCTTGGATCCAACTATCCCCTGGTAGTAGATATTCGTCAAAATCGATGCGATCTCGACTTTCTACAGTGAGTCGTATCAGTGGCCGATCTGGGTATTCTTTCACAAGCTTCAACTTGGTCACATGTACTACAGGGAAAACGTGATATCCAGATCCTGCGATCTCCAATCTCACCGCATGTTCTCCAACCTTCTCTGCGATCCGAAATGGTCCATGCCACAGATGCGCTAGTTTCTTAGCGTATCCCTCTTTTACTCGATCTAGATATAGCCACACTCGAGATCCGACCTCGATCTGATGTGGGCGGATCCCCTGGTTGTGTAGATCCGCTCGATCTGTGATCGCTTCCCGCAACCGTTGATTAACTTGTTCTCGAACCTGTTGATAGTATCGCTGGATCTGGTATCTCCATCGTCGTGGATCTCGATCATGTCTTTGCGTACTTCCTACTAGGATCACCGCTTCCAATGTGGATCGAGGATCCCATCCATGTACCACATAAAAAGGTTTTTCTCCTCGGATCCGATCATGCGCGGTGTTGATCGCGAAAGTAATCCTCTCGGCATATTCATCCCAATCTCGTTGATCCAGATCCTGCACATACATCTTAATCGCCCGAGTGGTGGTTTGGACCATGCGCTCTGCGGATCCGTTAGCTTGGGGGCGATATGCCATCGTGGCACGTTGACGTTGACCCAAGATCTTATTGAACGCTCGGAAAAAGTCGGACATAAACCCTGGTTCACGATCATGCCTAATCGCTTCGCTAGTCCCAAATCGTCGGAAGACACATTCCTCATATGATTCGGCGACGGTCTGAGCAGTTCTTGATGAGCTGGCTTTCGCGATCACATATCCCGAGAATAGATCTTCGAAGATCAACAATTCCGTATTCCCTTTATGCGATCTGGGTAAGGATGGGATGTGATCCATAGCTATGATCTGGAAAGAATACGTTGCCTGAAGATTACCTGGGGACTCTCCTTGGATCCGAGGTTTACTCTTACCAGTCTCACAATCCACACATTCGCCAACATATCTCTGAACGCTCTTGTATAGGCCTCTCCAGTGGAAATGATCTCGGATCCGCTGATAGGTCCGACCGATCCCTTGGTGCCCACCTTCCAGGCTCACATGGTAGTGATGTAGTATGTCCTGATATAGCGTTTCTGGGATCACTAGTAGCATCAGCTTATCTCGATCTGCTTCCGTCGGTCTCGTTGAAGGGCAGTAGAACAGTAGATCGTGGTAATCCAAGTCATAGTCGGCTGCCAGATTAGCATATGATTTGGCTTCCTGCTGAGTCAGATCTTGCAGATCCCCATTCAGATATTTCTTTAATCCCGAGATCCACGCCTCCTCGTCTTGTCGGATCCGATCGATCCTGAGATCCCGAACCACTTCATCCCGCAATGATTGGGGATCGGAGGTCGTCCGTATTGTGGATCGCGAGCCTGGTCGTGTCACCACCGCCGTGATCTGGGCCGCCTGATCCGTCGTCTTGGCTACCAATATTTCGTCCAATCTGTTCAACGTGATCAGATCTTGCTTATCCTCATTCGACTCGATATTCACTCCACCTTGCCGTTGTAAAGCCGCACTAGCTAGACTATCCGCACTGCCGTTCCAATCTCGTTTCACATGTACAAGTCCATGATCTGGCCAGTCATTCAGACGATCTAGAGCCCTTCGCTTGAGTAGAGTCAGACTAGGCGCCTTGCAATCGATCTCACCCCTGACTTGTCGGATCACCAAATTAGAGTCACCGCAGAACACTATTCGTTTGTGATACACTGAACTCAACAAATCCAGGCAAAGTAACAGCCCATGATGTTCAGCCTCATTGACAGTAAGGTTTTCTGCATAGGCCGATCTGGCCTGGATCACCGTCCATTCAGGCAACTTCCACAAGATCGCGCTGTATGCGCCCCCTCCGCGCTTCACGCGGGCTGATCCATCAAAACTGACTACGTACAGCTCCTCATCTGCTCGGATCACAGGGATTGGAGTTTGGATCTTCCGTCGTGGCTCTTTCTTAGGCGAGATCTGGATCAACGCTTCATCCACCATGGATCTGGGCTTGATACTAGCCGCAATTACCCCTAGGGTCTCCTCTTCTCCTTTAACACATTTCACGATCTCTAATGTCCACGGTGATAGCAGTGACGCCCATTGGCCCAATCGCCCTTGTAACCCGGTCGATCTAAACAACCAGGCCAACGTGGAGTATCTAGTCAGCACCCGGATCCGGCGTCCCACCAACATGTTATATCCGAGATCTAGGATCCTTAGCAGCGCCAACACTTCTTTCTCCACTGGGCTGTAATTCAACTCGTTCAACTTTAACGTCCGGCTCACGAAGGTGATCGGGTAGTAGATCTGGTCGTACTCTTGCACGAGCGCTGCCGAGATAGCCCAATCACGTGCATATACGATCACCACAGCCTCCCGATCCGCGTCAAAATGACGTAGGATTGGGGTGGATGCGATCTTCGATTTGAGTGTTTCGAAAGCCCGATAGGCACGGATCCATCGTGAATCAACCTGTTCTCCGTCCAGTCCTTCTGGATTGGATGTTTCCATGGGCTCTAACGTCAGATCCGATCCTGGATCTTCCTTCATATTCAGTTGATCCAACTCCTTATGATCCATACTCCGCTTGATCTGGATCCGCACATCAACCTTGGACATTGCGGCGAAATCGACATCCCTCAACTCGTACAACACGGCTGCGTAGATAGCGTAGCCCTCGAAAAACCGACTGTAATAATTTAAACTTCCCAGAAAAGACTGCATCGATCGCAGCGATCCGAATGCTAGATCCGTTAATGCCTCTAAATCATTGGGATTCGCCTCCAGTCCGTCTTTCGTGACTCGATGACCCAGATATTCCACTTTAGTCATACCCCAGAAACACTTCACTACGCTGATCGACAGGTTCCACTTATCACACGCCTCCAGTAGGGCATCCACTCGATCACATAACTGATCCCAACTATCCGCTGGTATAAGGATATCATCGATATACGATCTGCGTCCGATCACTGATGGCTTGCCCGGATCATCTGCCTCTCCCACTTCAAACACATCTGTAGATCTTGGATCCGATCCGGGAGGCGGGATACGGGTGAATCCATACAAGGCGTTGTCGATCAGACGCTGGCAGATCTGTGGCGCATTCTTCAAGCCGAACGGCATACGACTCCATTCGAATAGCCCAAAAGGAGTGATGAAAGCCGAGATCGCTCGAGCTCGATCTGTCATAGTCACCACCCAGAATCCACTGGCCATATCTAAGGAGCAATACCACAGGACTTTATCCAGATCTTCGAGGAGATCGTTGATCAGGGGCATAGGGTAGACCATCAGTTGAGTGAGACTATTGACCAGACGGTAATCAATACACAACCTAATGTCCACTCCATTCTTCTTCACGATCACCACGATCGGCGAGGCCCAGGGTGATCTGGAATGATCATCTTAGCTGATAATAATCCCTTGATCAGATCCGATAGCTTCTCGCGGAATCGAGGCGCAATCTTCCTCACTCGTTGGGCGATTGGCCTAGCATCTCCCACATCGATATCACAGACCACACCTCTTGCGGCTGGTGGTAAAGCATTCCCTTTCTCGATGAGTAGATGTCGATATCTCCAAATCCTTTGACGTAATCGTTCGATCTCCGCAGTGGTCTGGATCTCCGGATCTCTACTTGGATGTCCTCGATCTTCACCTCATCCGTGGAGGGGTTGATTTCTGGGAGGATTGCCATCCTTTGATGTACATCTTCCGGATACAACTCGTTGCCTTCATGGTAATGCACCTCCGGATCGGGGGAATTGTTCCGATCCTCTGATGACGCCTCCTGTATCGAGGCCGATAGCTGTCCATGCAGATCTCCTTCCGCTGATCCCCCAGTCAATAGATCTAATCCTCCACCTTTTGATCCGCCTTTACCTGATCCATATTCTGGCTTGTCACCTCGGTCTTTACCTTTTGTATCGGAGTCTGATCCTGCGGATCTATTCCCGCTGATGATTGATCTTCTGTCGTCAACACTGGTTTTACCTGTATCTGCGAGATCTCGGGTCGTTTCAGGATAGCACGAGGTGCAGGGTAGGAGGGTCGATCTACCATCGGCTCTGTTGACCCCATCAAGACTTCTATTTGCTCAGATCTTCCTTCCACCGTGGTTTCTAGCCAGATTTTGCCATTCCATATACCGACGTGACCCCACCGAGACAAATCCTGGCATTCGAGGAATGTGATCACCGGCCAGCCAGATCCCAACCCTTACATCTTCGTGCAATATGATTGCCTTATCGCCAACGTTGGTGATCTGCAGATACCACATCTTCCCGAGGCCTTTCACCACCGTGGGTACCCAACAATCTCCCCGGATGACCCAAAATTTCTCATGATCTGACATCCGGAGATGTAGTTGAAGTTCCACTGATTGTCCGATCTCGATCTGGATATGTTCTCTCTCCTACGGTTACCAGCCTGGCCTTGTCGCTTGTAGAGCTGTCGGCGTCCACTAAGCTGGATCCGTACTTCATCTGGTAAACTTATAGACCCATAGGCCAAATCTAGTCGGATCCCCGCCGGTACCATGAACTCCATACCCAGGATGGCGGCCTGACCTGATCGCATCTTGACCGGTTAGATCTCCTACCCAAATATCGAAAAAGTAAACCAGTGATCCAGCCATAATGATCTTGATCCGAGTCCTTCCTTCCGTTCTGTAAACACTATCACCGATCCCAACGCAATCTTGGATCTGGCTCGTGTCAATATAGCTCCCAACCTTACGAGCAAAGGCCGTATCCACAATGGACACTTCGGCACCTGTATCTAAGAGCAAGATCCCTTTCTCATTGTTGATCTTACCAGCGATTTTGGCTTGTCGGAACCATTTCCCGGGGCATAATGTTTCCAATATCCTAGAGACTCCCCTGGTAGGAGATCCATGATATCAGATCGTCGGATCTCCTTAATCTGATTCGGCCTCTGGATCGCTGGTATACCTTCTTGATCCGTGGGCTTGAACCACAGATCCAGATTCCGTTGCTTCCAAAAGCCTCTCATATCTCCAGGGTGGAGATCCACAGCCATGGCCCCTTCGGATCTGGAGTAATCATCAGTCTGGCGGATATTTGAGATCGCGACAGCATGTTTCCCATTCAGATCATATGTATTACCGCGTAGATCTGGGTTCCTGCTGTCTTGATCTGTCAATGTCCTGTTCACAAATGCATAGATGCAGTATCTAGAACGCTCGGCTCGTACCGGATTCCAACCCGGCGAGCGCCCTAGTTTAACATTTTTCTCTGCAGATTCCGGAAGCATGCCTGCATGTTTAGCCGGATTGTACCATTGACGGATCTGGTTATAGAACTCTTCCATTGGGCACTTACCCATATCATGGAGATCTCCACACCCACGGCATACGAAAAGGCAGTGATCTGCCGGATGTCCTCGCTTACCGCACGTATTACAGGTGAGACGTCTCCAACATCCCAGATCAGAGTGCTTTCTAGATCCACAGTGCGAGCAGCGGCTCCGTTCCGATCCGCCATCTTGTAACCTGGATCTGTGATCTGGCTGTAGTTGATCCATAGATTTATGATTAGCTGATGCTTGATCTTCTTTATCCGTACCATGTTCCATCTTCGGCGTAATCTCCTGCTTGGACGCAAAGTAAACCCGACGGTGATTATCTCCATCCGAGTCAGATCCGTCGGATCCAGACTCCGATCCAGACTCCGATGGTCGGATCCGGATTGCACGAACGCGTTTCGTCATAGCTGCCGGAATTTGATCGGGCGCCCTCTCTCGGTACTTATTAGATCCGAACGCTGCTTTCCTCTGTCTATTCTTCGCGCGTTCGCGGGCGCGTAGGACATCTTCCAGATCATCCGCATCTGACAGTCGCAATAAGCTTAATCTGTCCCCCAGATCCTGATCCTCCAAAGTTTCAATGTAGTGATCTACATGCTCCCGCCGATCCTTGGCATCAACATCCTTGACCTTCAACTTTGCACGCAGCCCAGCGACATTCAGTCGGTATTCGAGAGGAGACTCATCTGGTCGACGTCGAGCAAGATAATATTGTCTTGCCACCGATACTCCAAGCTCACAATATTGGATCTGGAAAGCTCGGAGCAGATCCGCCCACCTATTACGGGTAGATGGACTTAATTGGTGGTACCAATTCTTGGCAGATCCGGCCAGTAAATCAGCGAAGGTTAAACATTTCCCTTCGTCTGAAGCTTGATCTCGCATAAACGCTGACTTTACTTTGCCGATCCACGCTCGGGACCGATCTTCGTCCTGATCCTTTCCGGAGAACTCCTTCAAATCTGAGATCGCCGAGATCCGAACTCTCTGGATCATCGTTGATCTTGCGGATCCAGCCGTGGCTGTCGCTACGGTCGCTCGAGCAGTGAGCGGGAAGTCGATATCATCTGGATCATATTCCCAGTGAGATATACTATGTTCCGATTTTGCAGATTCCATTTCCACATCTTGTGATCCTGGATCACGCGCTGTTGATATGCGTTGATCTGCATTTGGCGTTTGTTGTTCGGCCAGGAACCGACTCAATGCAGCTTCAAAGTACTTTTGCAGAGTGCCTGACGGATCTTCTGACATTGTTGCTGTCGTGATCTGGTCGACTGAAGACATGATCTTCTCTGGGCGGCTAAATCGGGCTAGACCCTGACGCTGGATCTTGGATCGCGCCTCCATCATTGAAGTACGGGACAGTCCCAATGATATTCGCTTTGGCTCCGATGAAATGTCTAATCCATCTTCGGCTGCCGACGCATAGTTTGATGAGGCCGTCTGGTGATCCGCAATACTTGCCGATGACAATGGTACATGATCTGCGATTCGCGGGACCTCGCCAACTAAGATTTTGAGTTTGGAATATAGATCTTGGGTGGCGGATTGGATCACCTCCATATTCAAGTCGAATAGATCATCTGCATCGAAAGCTCCGACAATCATTCCTGCCTCCTTCAATAATCGCATTAGGTCCTTGACTGCCTCCAGTTTATTGACAGCAGTGATCGGGGCGGATATTGGATTCCGTGGATCCCCGATCTGCTTCACTCCCAAGATCCGCATAACTGGATCTTGCTTCAGGAATTTACATAATTCCTTGTGCTGGTACAGGCTCTCTAGATCTCGATCTGACCAGCTTGATCTAGATCTGCGTCAGATGTGATCTACATCATCACCCTTTGGTGCCTTCATCTTCTTCCGTGATGGTTTCTTCTTATCGGAATTGGAGATTGGAGGATCTTTGGGTGGATATGGTGGAGGTTCGACCGGAGATCCGACCAGTCTGTATGGTTCCGCTTTCACCTTCCCTTGTTTTGTTGACGGATCTCGACTTGCGTCGAGATCCGCCGGGGTCCCCGCGGGGACCTGTGGAGGTAGAGGTTTATCTTCTAGATCTGGATCCAGATCACCCTCTCTTCCGTCAGCAGAGTTCCTCCTAGCGCTCTGCTGATCCGCGGATCTTGATTCATTCAGCGGCATCATCGTCGATCCGAGGTCCGATGACGCTTGTTCCCCTTGTTCAACCTTCACTTGAACATCTTCTTGAGACTCGCGGTGAAATCCCGAGTCACCAACAGATCCGGGCACGTGCACCATTGTGGTGTAGCGGGATCAGCAAAATCTGCGAGATCGCTAGATCCAACTTCCCACCAATGCCCGGACACCGACTAACGAAGGGGGTCCTCCGATGATCCGTGATCTGCTGGACTTGCTCACCTTGTGTACCCGTCGGTTGGGCTGGGTCTTCCTCTCTTGGTGGCTGCTAAGTTGCTCGATCGGTGTTTGGTTGAACGTCTTGGCGTGACGTTGGGGTCGTAGAGTGGCGTGGAAGTCTTCACACCACTCGCCAGTAGTAGATCCGGAGTCCAATCGATTAGATCAAACTTGGGTCCGGCGGCCTAGATCTGGATCCAGCCTTGTAGTAATTCCTTTCGTGTTGATTTCCCTTTACGCGGGGTCCTTTGATTGCTTGGCGCTTCCTATAGCGCGATCTTGATCGTTGAGAAACCGAAGATCTACCGGCTAAGCGATTAATACCGGGATCTTGGATCTGCACTTAGGGTAAGATACTAGGAGGTTGGATCTAGCCAATATATTATCTAGATATTATCAACCACCCTAGATCTATACACCTAAATCGCTATTAATACCGTAGGGCCAATGTAGTTCCCGTTTCCAGACGCGTAGCGAAGCACTTGTGTCGTACGATGCAAATTCGGTTCTGATTTAATGTTAAGACCTATCCCATCCTGTATCCTATCCTTAACGACACATCGACTGATTACGCTATCCTGATTCTTGTCCTTTCTTGTCCTCACCATCATGGCAGTCGACATCTTTGCAGATCACCTTGGATCTGAACCATAAACATTAGATCACTAGTCGCAATGTTGTGATCTGGACTTCTTCTTTCTCCAATATCATAATCATTCCCCGCAATATCCAGATCACACGCCTTCCGCATCAGATCATGCATCAATAGGCCAGATCTTTCTGATCCAATTCCAGATCGGCTAGATCGACTAGATCTTCTTGATCTAGGGTTTCCATGGCTGATCCAGCGATAGTACTTCGTAATAATCGTAATCATAACGTATCCGAGCTTATTCCATGCTTGTTAATCCCCCAATAATCATCCAGCTTTGTCATAATATCTCTAGGTCCCAGATCACTCGGATCCGCCTATAGATCTAGGTCCACCAGCCTTGATCCAAGTTCCCTGAATGGGACCTGATATACGAACCGATCTAGTCTTCACAGATGTAGACTATAGCCTAGATACAGACATCTAGACTTAGATCACCAGTTTCCACAGTGTATATAGACGTACTGCCGCACCCATCTTGCAATCACACAAGTCCCACATCTTCCATATCCATGTGTGATCCTTCCAACCCTTTGGATCTGGGTATGTATGTAGATCGTACGCCAATCCATCCATCATGTCCCCCCCAGGCACCATTAATCTCCATCCCTCTTATCAATCAACTGGATCCATGACTAGATCCGCCCATATCAGCTCGTCATCTACTCAGATCACATCACGTCTGGTCCGATCACGTCCGAATCGAATCTTTCCTGGATATTCCAATGCCAAATTTTTCAAATCCACTTCACCGCAAAGTAGAGGCATGCAACACTGTCGGCCACATGTTGACAGTTCCCTTACGTTTATGTTAGCCGTTTTAGGAGAAAACTCAGTTAAAGGAAACACAAATAAACAATTCTCAATTTTAGAGTAAAGCTATCAACCTTTACTTAGATCTAGCTATACTTACAAGCCGTATGGGCATCTCCACCGGTTGTGACTAAAACTAAATGTACGCAGAAACGAGCCAAAATTTAGTTCAGGTTTAGTTAAATGCAGCTGCACCGGTTTGTCTAAATGCTGATTAAATTGCTCAGGTTTTTAGTCAAACCCCTCTTCGTGGGCAAACTTGCCCACGAAGAGGGGTTTGCGTAAAGCCGTAAGCAAACTGATTTGCTGCTCCCAACACCAGGAATCCTTGACATCCACGAAGTGTTATGGTATCTCTGTCGCCGTCACCATCAATCAGTCTAGACCGGACTACAATGGCTTCTTCACCCACACCGCCGTCTCCTACCATCGCTTATTCCACGTTCTCAAAATGACGACGAGTCAACCAACCAATTTGATTCCCAGTCGTGCACCTCAGAACGTTCTCATCATGAACACCATGAGCTTGCGCGCTCAAGTGTGGAGGCGGACATGAAGTTCTCGTCGTCAACCAATAGTTTGCAAAATGACTCTTTAGTAACCGCCACACTTATCAAGAAGCAAGGGAAAAACTTTGTACCAGAGGAGGATGTCCACCTAGCGGCTCCGTGGTTGGACACGTCCCAAGACCCAGTCATCGGCGACGAACAGAAAAGAAGTGTATTTTGGGGTAAAGTGCGTGACAGTTTCATTTAACGAATGAGGCAATCCGGTTTTAACCAAAGAATTGCCGCGCAGCGAGAGCCCGGGAGCTTACAAGCAAGATGGAGGTTGCTATAAGCAACGTGTAACAAGTTTGCAGGGTGTTATGCCGCCATAGTAGCTCGCAATGAGAGTGGGAAGACGACGGAACAGAAAAATTTGGATGCACATATTCTATTCCGCGAGCAGAACGGAGCAAGCGTTAAGAGCTAAGGGGTCTGGGTGATTCTCCGCCATTCCCCTAAATGGTTCGAGTCCCTCGCTTCGAAGGAAAATCCACGTAAACGTAAAGGCAGCACTGGAGAAGACGGACAGTGATATTACTGAGGGATAGAGTATTGAATACGGAACGGATCGTCCCGTAGGTAGAAAATCTGCCAAGCCAACGCTCACCATGGAGCGAAGCCTTGCCGTATTGGTATCCAAGCTGGCAAAAGTAACAGAGACAAAATTTCGTTTGATGAAAGAAGCCACAAATGAGCAAATTATGGCTCGCAACTTGGAAGGCATGACAACAACTCAACGTCGCTATTATGAGCTGAAACAACAACAGATTCTCGCGGAAATGCAGCATGAACTTCAGGAAAGCAATAGCACTTAGCACATCAGAGGTGGTAATAGTAGAACTTGATTAGTTTTTAATCAGAGCCACTGCCTTTTATCTCCCATAAATATTTTATTAGGTCGTCACGTAATTTGAAATATCGGTCAGTGCATCGAATTTCTCGGTGACGAGCTACGAAGTCACTAAAATCAGCTGTAAATGCTCGAGATGGCTAAACGTGCGCACCACCTTCGTAATCGAATGGAAGATTACATCCGCGTTCGTCCTCCACTATCATGTTGTGGAGAATAACGCACATCTTCATGGTAGCAGTAAGGTATTCTTTCTTCCAAAATTGTGCGGGTCCAGTGACAATAGAAACCTTGGTCGCAATACACCAAAGGCTCGCTCCACGTCCTTCCTCGCCGCTTCTTGGTAGCTAGCAAAATTTCTTTGCCTTTGATCTTTCGGTACCGAAATAGTTCGAATCAGCGTTGCCCAACATGGATAGATTCCTGCGGTGAACAAAGAAAACAATGAAACAATCAGATATTATGATTTCAAGCGTTGGTGATCGTAAACTCTTACCGTCTGCCACGTAGTAGCCAAAGTCGTACCAATTTCCGTTTATTTCGAATCTGCATTGAGGAGCTTGCATATTGGCTAGCGGCGAGAAGAGATGGGATCGATCGATGATATTGATGTCATTGTGCGACCCCGGGATCACGAAGAACACGTGCCAAAACCACAGATCTTGCGAAGCAACTGCCTCAAGTACAATTGTTGGCGAGTCCTCTTTTCCTTTTTACTGCCCAGCCCAGACGGTGGGTAGTTTATCCAGCTCCAATGCATGCAGTCTAAGCTCCCCACATACCAACAAACCCCCGCTTCTTGTGCATTGCATAAAGCTGCTGAACATCAAACTCAGTAGGCGTACGGAGATATTGTAACCGGGTTACATGAAGGGGTAACCTAGAAAGGTACCGCCTTTAGAAGTAGATATACTTCTGTGGGTATTTGTTTTAATACTCTGTTGTGAGTGGTGTGGACCACACTACTGCCACGTAGGTTCGGTGGTTGAGGGCCAACCAATAACATTTGACCTACCTTTTATATGCATATTAAGGAAAGATTATAGTTAATTAGGAGTTTGTATTACAGGCCAAATGGACCAAATTAACTATAAATAAATCAGTCTAAAACTTACGCTAAACTGGCTATTAAGTCCCCTAAGACCAGGGACTAGTGAACTGCTGTTCACTTACAGTTTGTATACTCTTAATAGCACGCTTCCTCTAAGCAAGGTGCTCGTGTAACCCCGTCACACTTGGTAGCACTTGTAGTCAATCCACGCCTACGCGGGTAGATTGACTACCTGAATCCTCTGTGGCTCCTACAAGGTAAGCGAGGATGGATAGAGGGGAGTTCCCTCATTTGACCGACTCTCAGTTTGAGTCGGTCCGGAAGATGGTGGGCATCTTTGGAGGAGATGCCCTCCGAAGCTTGGCGGCTGCTACGCCGGCCGAGCAGGTCGAACGCATCGAGGCGTTCGGCACGTACGAGAGAGGGCTTATCGCCCACGTACAGGGGCTGCAGACCCCCGTGGCTGAGATGAAGCCAGCCTAACCGAAGCCGTTGAGGCTTAAGGTTAACCCTTATGAGGGAAAGGAGGGAGAGAACCTCCACTTCTGGGTCCGAGAGGTCGAGCTCGCGATGGACGCGGCTCTAATCTCGACCAAGCGACTTCGAGTCGCTTTCGCCCTGTCCAACCTAGGAGGTCGGGCGAAGACCTGGGCGTACACGCGCGAAGCGACGACGCCGGGTTGTTTCACAACCTGGGCCCAGCTGTGTCAACAGCTTAGAGCCGCCTTCCTTCCGGCGAACTATGAGTATCTCCAGCGCTCGCGCTTCCTTGCCTGTAAACAAGGGAAGCGTGAGCTGCATGAGTACATCCAGGAGATGCGAGTACTCGCTGCATCTCTGGTAGGGAACCCCCTACCTGAACACATCAAAGTGACCGTGTTCATGGATGGCCTGAAGGTGGGCCCATCCCGCACACAGTTGTTCCGCGTGCATGCGAACACTATAGAGGAAGCGATCCAGATCGCCCTCCAAGAGGAGTACAGCCACCGACAAGCTCGTACTCCTACGTCGGTGTGGCAAGGCCACAATGCGTCGTCAGGCGCAGTGCAAGGAGCTCCAGCAGCTGGAGCTAGCACAGGGCCGGTACCCATGGAACTGGGTACGGCCGTACCGAGCTCCATCCGCTGCTACGGATGTGGGAAGCTCGGGCACATGCAACGTGCCTGCCCTGCGGGAGGGCAAAGGAAGTTCCCTTCCAAACCTAGGGGCTCGAGGGGCCCGTGGCAGAAGCCGCGACCCAAGGGCCAGGGGAACTGGGGTCACCAGTAGGGGCGGGGCGCCCTACTGGGGAAGATCTAAGTCCCCATGGTAGGAGTGCGGACGGCGCACGCCATTGAGGCTTAACCCCTGAGAGCCTGGGTGCTCTCGAGACGAGGAAGAGCAGCGGCGGACTGCTCGTGGTACACGCAAGTGTACGGGGATACGGGGATCCTTTCAGAATCCTGATTGATTCTGGGGCGTCGACGAACTTTGCTCGACCCCAGACGGTAGCACGGAATGGCGACAAGTATGCCGACACTTTGTGTGAAAGCGAAGGCAGGGACCAGGTCTCGGTGAGACTGGCCGATGGTACGGTGGTTACTGTAACTGGGGTCCAGATGGACTTGGCTGTAAAGTTTGAGGACTTTGACAGCACGGAGTCGTTCCTTGTCCTAGACATGGACAAGAACGACTTGATCCTGGGCATACCGTGGCTCGAAAAGCGCGAGCCCTGGATCGATTGGCGCGGCAAAGCCATTGGGGCTAGCCGGCCCGCAGTCTCCGATAGAGCTTTGGCGAGTAATATTCCCACCTCTGTCCGGGACTGGGGCGCCAGAGATGGTCGCCAAGGCGCTTACACGCCCGAAGAAGTGTTGGGGTCACGGACTCCAACGAAGGTGTTGCGATGAACCTCGCAACCGGTCGTGAGACCAAGGCTCATTGCCAAGCGTGCGGGATTGCCACGACGGCAAGTCCCAACGCTGAGAGTCGTCGCGCCGTACGGGCTTCGACTGTGGCAGTGCCGGGCGGCACTGACCAGGCGGGTAACATTGGTCCGCAAAGCAGCAGAGACTGCTGAGGAGAGCGCTGAAGGCGCCTCCTGTGTGGGTAACATAGGTCCACAGGCGGGTAACGTAGTTCCGCAAACAGCTGAGGCCGTTGAGGAGGACGCTGAGGGTGCCTCCGGCGTGGGTAACATAGTTCCACGCGAGGTCGAGGAGACCGAGAAGATGAACGAGAGCGCAGCGTGCGTCTCTAGCGTGGGTAGCAGAGTTCAACGCGGGGTCAAGAAGACCAGTACGAGGGCGGAGGTGTCATTGAGCATCTCCCGTGTGGATAACAAAGCACCACATTCGGAGTCTGAGACTCCACCGGCACGGCCGGTCGAAGAGCAATACCATGTCTTCGACGGCGTGTCCGGTCGTCAAGTTAGGGCAGGTGCTGTCCATCTGGAGGCACTACCTGAGGTGTCAGCTCTGCTGAATCTCGAGGAATTGTCCATGAAGGACTTCCTGGCCGAGTTAAAGGCCGGAGAGATTGCGGAGATGGTACTCCTGAAGCCGGAGACCTCTCCTGAAGAATTGAGCTCTTCCTCCGTAATGGACGAGGATGTCCTGGAGGGGTTCACGAAGCAGCGCGCAACGCGCTTGGGTTCTGAGATTCTCAAGGACCCGGAGGATCCAGTGTATCCTCTTGTGGAAGAATACTCGGATGTGGTGGCGAAGCACCCATCATCCCAACTCCCGCCGGATCGGGGAGTTCGGCACGAGATTGATCTCGTGCCTGGCACAAAGCACTGTGTCACGAGGCAGTGGCCTCTACCTCGCGAGCAGTGCGAGGTCATAGATGCCTTCTTCGCCGAAAAGGCGAAGTCGGGTATGGTGCGGGAGTCGAAGTCCCCGCACTCGACGCCGACCTTCTGCGTTCGTAAACCGAACGGGAAGTGGCGTCTGGTTCATGCTTACAACAAGCTGAACAATGCGACGGTACCGGCACAGACGCCGATCCCTCGCAAGGATGTGTTGCTGAACAACATGTCGGGTTGTACGTTGTACAGTGCCCTGGATCTGGTAGACGGATACTACCAGATCCTGATGCGGGAGAGTGACATTCCTCTCACCGCAGTGAGCACCCCGAGTGGGATGCTCTGGGAGTGGCTAGTGATGCCACAAGGGCTATCAAATGCCCCAGCGACGTTCAATCGCTTGGTCACACAGTTGTTTAGACCATTACGTACGTTCGCTCAGACGTACTTCGACGATATATTCGTCCATAGCCGTGCCGAAGGCGGCCAGACGGCTATGGAGGTGCATTTGAAGCACCTCCGTCGAGTGTTTGAGGTCATGAGAGCTAACAAGCTCTATGCCAACATCGACAAGTGCGTCTTTGCAGCTGAGGAGATAAAAGTCCTCGGCTGCTTTGTCAGCAGGGTCGGCGTACGCGCCGATCCAGGGAAGGTCAAGGCCATAGCGGCTTGGCCGACCCCGAGGTCGCAGAAGGACCTCCGGAAGTGGTTGGGCTTAGCCAACTATCTTCATAAGTACAGCACAGGGTACGCTGAACTAGCTCGACCCTTGTCGGATCTCTTAAAGAAAGATGCCGACTGGGCCTGGGAGCAACAGCACCAGGATGCTTTTGACAGCATCAAGGCGAGCTTACAGCAAGCGCCAGTCCTGGCATTGCCGGACGAAAATAAGTCATTCAGCGTCGTCTGTGACGCCTCAAACTATGCAATAGTCTATGCGATGTTGCAAAAGGACGATGAAGGACGCGAACGTGTCATCTCCTTCCTGTCCAGGCAGCTCAAGGCTACCGAACGGAACTATCCCGTTCATGACAAGGAGCTACTTGCAATGAAGAACGCTCTTGTCAAGTTTAGAGTTTATCTCTTGGGCACGAGGCCCTTTGTGATCTATACTGATCACGCGTCCTTGCGGACTGCCACCAACTTGTCGCATCTGTCACAGCGGATGGCGAGGTGGCTGTCATTCTTCGCGGAATACAACTTCCGCGTTGAATACAAGCCGGGCAAGCTGAACGTGCTTGCCGATGCTTTGTCGCGTCGACCTGACTATGAGCTAGCTCATGTCAGTCGAGTCACGACAGATCTATACGATCGGATACGCTTAGCGTATCAGGAGGACGAGAACTATACACCACTGGTGCAGTTCTTGTCCGATGGCAAGGACGCCAAAGTCGACAGGCTTTCGCCTCGACAGCGGGCGCAGCTCCATCGTTATGAGCTGGCCGATGGGTTACTCCATTACAGAGTAGACCCTAGAGATCCTCCTCGGGTTGTCGTTCCAAACGACGAGGATCTGAAGTATGACATACTTCTAGAGGCGCACGATGCGCCGATAAGTGGCCATCTTGGCCGGGAGAAGACCTACCAAATGGTCTCTCAGACATTTTGGTGGCCCCGCATGTATAAGTGGGTGGCACACTATGTCAAGACATGTGAAACATGTCAGAGGGTGAAGCCTTCGGGTCACGCCTTGGCTCCACTGCAGAGCCTACCTGTGCCAGCAGATTGCTGGAAGTCGATGAGTCTCGACTTCGTCTTCGGCCTGCCGGCCGATGACAAGGGCAACACCAGCATTTTGGTGTTTGTCTGCCGTTTGATCAAGATGGTACATCTTGCTCCAGTACGTGACAAAGTCACCGGGAAACAGGCTGTACAGCTGTTCCTAGATAGCGTGTTTCGCTATCATGGTCCACCAGAGACCATAGTCTCGGACAGAGACCCGCGTTTCACGGGTGCGTTCTGGGACACCCTGTTCCAATTGTTGGGAACTAAGTTGACGATGTCAACTACGGACCATCCACAGACGGATGGTCAGACGAAGCGCGTCAACCGCACGCTCGAAGATATATCTGTACTGAGGCACCTGGTCCTGGTCGGATCAGCTTCCTATGGTTGAGTTTGCACTCAACAATGCGGTACACGCATCAACGGGGTTTACCCCGTTCTACTTGAATGGGTTACGGCACCCCCAGGTGCCGCTAACCTTGCGGGGAGGCACCGTGGCCTCCATCGTAAGTGGGGGAGAGGCTCGGAAAGCCTTTTCCTCCCAGGTCTCTGAAATAGAGCCCGAGTCTTTAAAAAGACAGTTGTCGTCATTTATAGACGACAGGCTGACGTTGATCAGCCGGGTTAGAGACGCAATGGCGTTAGCCCAAGATAAACAAAAGGAGTACTCAGACAGAAATGCAAGAGGAAACTTAAATGTTTTTAAAGTGGGTGAATTGGTGTTATTAGACACTAAAAATCTACCGATAAAGGTGGTTAGCTCTGTAGAGAGCAACAAGTTGAAGCACCGCTTCATCGGACCCTTTGCGGTCCTGGCCAGACATGGCGCGGCGTATACCATTGACCTCCCAAAGTCAATGGCGACGCACCCGACGTTCTACGTGGAGCGTCTTAAGCAGTATCACGATCTGCTGGGTCCTTCTCCTCAGACGGAGGTAGGCCAAGGTGAGAGCTCACCTCCTCGAAACGAGGCTGAGTCCTTTGAACAACCGTAGTTGCCGGTGTCGAAGCCTGTGAATGATATACAGGCTGGTACCCACGCGAGTCATACGAAGGGTATGACGGTACCGAATGGGAAGAGCTTGGGTAAGAACTATACCCATAAGCCGAGTGGTACGAGTACCCCTGCGGCTCATAAGAGGGCATCCGACCATGCACCTCATGGCTTAGAACGTCTAAGCCTCGACGGAGCTCCTTCAAGGCAGCTGCCGGAGCTCGGCGGTCAACACGCCCATGGAGCTCATGAGTCTCACGACCAAGAGCGTCCAAGTCTTGGCGAAGGACCTCAAGGGTCCCCGGCTTGCCAGCCTGAGAGGCAGCCTGACCACCAGGTCCAAGCCCAAGGGCAATCTCGATCGTGCAAACGCGATCTCGAAGCTGACGGACCTCGTCGCTTAATAGGGACCCCACAGAGTCCCAACCCGAAGTTGAGGGTCCAGAAGGATACGGCTGAGAGGGAGCCTCGTACTCAAACGCGTACGAGAGCTCCTCCTGCCCTCCTTGACCGGAACGGCGAGCTCCACTATCATGTGGAGCGGGTCGTCCAGGAGCGGCGGCGCTCTGGGAAGCGCCAGCTGCTTGTGAAGTGGCGGTGTTACCCCTCGTCACAGAACTCGTGGGAGCCGGAAAACCGGCTCCGGGTTGACTGCCCGAAGGCTGTTGAGATTTGGGATCAACAGCCGGGGCGTAAGTAGTCCGCGGCTTCTTAGCCGCCTTACGGTGTACGGTCCCTGGGTTGACGGAACCGTACCCGCGCTCGTCTTGAGCGCTGGACTTAGACTGCTGTCTAAGTCCCTCCATGACGGAGAGGAGTTGCCGCTTAGCGATTAGGTGGGCAAACTCAATGTGAAGATCGCGCTGGTCCAAGACATAGGACAGCAGACGATCTTCCCGGTGTTCTTTCAACTCCTGAACTGTGAAGTTCTTCAGAGAAACCCATCTCCAGAACAGGTCTTCTGCCTGGGTCTGGGTTGTGGTGTTCTCGGGCTGTACCCAAGGGTAGCCCCACACGGGGAAGAGTCCACCACGGTCTTCGGATTTCTTTCGAAGACTAGTGAATTCCTTGAGAGGAATTCGGTGTGGTGCAAGTAGCACACACCTAGCGGCCTCAATGTCGTTGACAAAGAGAGGTTCGACTTGAACCAAGGCACGCTCATAGGCGCCACGCGAAGTGCGCCCATGGTTTAGACCACGAGGGTCCTTGAGGTGCTCCAAGAACATTGGAGACCCAGACCCCGCATCCGGTGGGTAGTATCCGCGAGGATACACCGGCGTGGGAGGCACAGGAGTGCCTTGCAGTTGAGCAGCTTGATAGCGCTCCTGCTGTTCATCGAGATCGTTGGAGATCTCTCGGGGCTCGGAGACAGCCCCCTCCTCTTCCTCCTCGTCTGAGGAGTCGAACAGGGATTTGAATCCCTTAGCGATTGAAGGCTCTGATGTAGGAGAGCCAGGGCTGCGCGCTTCTTAGCAGCAGCAGCGCCCTCACCAGCCCGCTTTGGAGAAGCTGCTTTCTCAGCTTGGGCTCGAGCCTTACCTTCGGTTAAGGTAAGGTTCTTGGCAGGCGAGCTCGTCGAAGCTGCCTTTGCCTCCGATGATTCGCTATCATCAACAGGAGCGTCCTGCGAAGGAGCGTCCTGTGCAGGAGTGTCCTGTGAAGGAGCATCCTGAGAAGAAGATGGATCCTTAGCGGATCCAGGAGAGTCCCCGTCGGACTCTGATCCCGTGATAATCGGAATATGAAATTCCGGGGATTCAGATCCGGGACTGTGGTCCCGATAGGCGAACCGAGGGTTCGGCCTATCGTCGGGTGACAGGGAGCGCGAGCGACTGCGTCGCGAACTCCCTTCTTGTCTGGCAGCAGCAGCGGTGCGCTTGCTGCCTGCCTCGGAAGCCGCCTTGCGGACTTCCTTGCGCGGAGTGGCCTTGTCTTTCGACTTGGCCTTAGCAGTCTTCGACCTCGCGGTCTTAGACTTGGAAGGCGCCGAAGCGCCGCGGGTGCTTTCCTTCTTGGGCATCTTGGGAGAGGTTGACGTGGTGTCTTGAGCGCGCGAAAAGGCTGAATGAAAGCCTTAAAGCCACAACGGTGGCTCGTCGATGGGTATCGACAAGGACAGAAAAGAGAGCGGAGCTCTCTTTCTAGCTCCTCATTGGTTGGGGGGGTTCCAACCTAAGTGGGGGAGGATGTAACGGGGTTACATGAAGGGGTAACCTAGAAAGGGTACCGCCTTTAGAAGTAGATATACTTCTGTGGGTATTTGTTTTAATACTCTGTTGTGAGTGGTGTGGACCACACTACTGCCCCGTAGGTCTAGGTGGCTGAGGACCAACCAATCGTATTTGACCTACCTTTTATATGCATAATTAGGATAAAGTATAGTTAATTAGGAGATTGTATTACAGGCCAAATGGACCTAATTAACTATAAATAAATCAGTCTAAAACTTACGCTAAACTGGCTATTAAGTCCCCTAAGACCAGGGACTAGTGAACTGCTGTTCACTTACAGTTTGTATACTCTTAATAGCACGCTTCCTCTAAGCAAGGTGCTCGTGTGACCCCGTCACAGATATTGATCTTCAACACAGCAATAACAGCAGCACAAAATCTCACTAAGCTCTTGATTGCAGTGCTTTCCCCGATTCTGACGTACTCATCGACAGCATCGGCAGGCATACCATAAGCAAACTGCCGCACAGCTGTAGTGAATTTTTGCAAGGCTGACAGCCCCATCTTCCCCGTAGCATCGGGACGCTATTGAAAGTAGCAGTCTTGTATTTCCACACATCGAACAATTTGCAAGTATAGTAAACGTCTCATCCTAAAGCGTCTTCGGAAGGTGCGTTCGCAATACGCTGGAACCTCTCCAAAGTAGTCTCGGACGAGACGCTCGTGGGCTTCAGGTGCTCCGCGATCAATATTAGGAAGGCGCTCGGGCGAAGAGCCACGCGCGGGAAATGATGACTGGGTCTGTAACATGTAGGCGGCTAAGACAGCAACGACGTCGTCTTCTTCGCTATCATCAAAGAGACTAAAGAGTCTGAGCACGCTGCTGCCCGTGTCTATCAAATTTAGTTTTGTTTTAGTCACAGTCACCGGTGCAGAGCGGTACCGGCTTTTACGCAGTTGCGGGATCGTCATCTCTCGTGGTGAGTACTTTAGGTTTAGTTTTAGTCATTACCGGTGGAGATGCCCTAAGTATAGTAAGTCTACTTCTAAGTAACCTACGCTTCCTCATACACGTGCGCACACGTGTACGCTAGGTAGTGAGCTAAGTAGGCCCCCTACACGAGTAGTGACACGTACTTGCCGATGAAGGAAGCGTCTTTATTCTTTGACATTTCCACGCTCAGCGTGCGGATCGCATCGTCCACAGGCACGGTAGACAGCATTTTATAGGAATGTGGGGTTATTACAAGCAAAGTAATTGATTGGTAGAAAAGTAATGCGTTTAGGCGAATGGGAGCAGAGATTTTGCGACCACAACACATCAGGTACCCACTCCACAATTGCGGTGTATGGGGCATTCATGCCCACTGAGCTCCGCAAGATGGAGAGTTCCATTACATTACCACTAAATAGAACGAAGATCAATTCTATAATGAATGAAGGTGGCGTAGTCAGTTAATTCAAGCAAAAATATATTAGCTTTGGCTCCGACGTACTTCTGTAGACCCAAAATTACTGTATCTGGAATACTACTTTGTATGTTACATTCTAGACAAAGAGCGTTGAAAGATTCCGTACTCGGAAGGTAAGATGATGATCAGTATGTTTTGGATGCAGTTTCAATCATGTCGATTGCATTGTTATCTTAGATTCGAATCTATGACAATGCATGTAATTCTATGAACCAGTAAGATAGTGAGTCTAACCAATTGCTCTCGTACTCTAGCGTCACTGACCGAAGATCACCTCACTCAGTCAACTTCTTTGGCAAGCTTCCGTAGTACGCCTCGAACTTGGCCACAATCGCTTTCTGCTCATTCGTAGGCGAGACAGGTATCGTCTTGAATACAGAGGACATAAAGTTCTCCGGTGTGATATCTTTATTCACAAACGCTGCAAATTGCTGCTTCTGCCACTTTGTAGCTTCCGCAGTCGTACTTGCTTTCTCCAAAACCAGCGCAAGATCGTTTTTACTACCAAACCACGTAGTCAACGTCTTAATCAAATCTTTTTGACCACCCTTCAGACTAATAAACTCTTCCAACGCGTCGACCTTTCGGCGAGTAATTGCTGCACTGTCCATCACATTAATCTTCAGTGTCCCTAACGCATAGTCAATAGATTTCTTGTTGTTGACCCAACTTTTCAATTGCTGCGTCTGTAACTCCTTTGCGAAACGTGCTGTGGCTTTGTTATTCATTGCCGATACGAGTTTCTGCGCCACAAGAGTGTCTCCAAAACTGTTCCTGTAGAGATCAAGTGCTGACTTTTGGTTGCTAGGATTCTTGACATTAAAGTCGTCGACGTACTTCGAGAGCTTACTGAAGTTTTCGACAGCAAAAGCGTAATCCACGTCGCTGTAATGCTTTAGCCATTGATAGACGTTAGCTGGCAATTGACCTTCGGCCGCCCATTTTTTGATTAGCGAGTTCTCCAATTGCTTCGCCTTATTTATCGTTTCGGGATACGTCTTTGCAGTCATCACAGCCGCCATCAACTTGTCTTCACCACGGAATCCATTAACCAAGGTGTTGAGTAAAGTTGTTTGATCGGAATTCTTCCTGTTAACGAGCTTGACGTAGTCGTCCAGAACCTTTAACTTCCCATTGGAGAAGATCTTGTGCTTGTCCTTGCGGATGTTCAGTAGTCTGGCAAGATCGTCAGCAGAGTTGCCACCTTCCACCCACCTATTCATTTGGTCCTTCCGCAATGCTTGGATTTGTCGTATAGTCGACAGGTCCGTCGTTTTCTTCTGGGCAGCCACGAGTGCTTTCGTCAGAGCGTCATCTCCGTAGTGAGCAGTGAGTATTCCAATCAACGAAGCCTTTTTTACACTATTCTTGGAGTTGAGCAGTTGGACATGGTCAGTCAACCTCTTCAGATTCGAGCTTATCAACACGTCCTCGACACGACCGAGTTTCAATTTGGTTACCACTTGAGCCTCATATTTGTTCACGTTGACAAATTTTTGAGCGAACTTCGTCGCGGTGCCCTTGATTTTGGTTGCCAGCTCTGAGATTGCGCCGGCACCGATGGCTCTCTCTTCGGCATCCACATCGTAACGTCTCAATAACCTCTTAGGGGCGACACCGATCTGGTGGTTGGCCCGAGAACGAATTAATACAGTCGGATAGTCGGTAGAGGTTAGCTTTAAGGAGTTGGTCCATTCCACGTTTGCCAGGAGAACTACAGCAACGAGGAATGCGGTTATATAGAGACGCATCAGACTTGGTGATCTCAGAGGGCTGGTGAGCGAATTGCGAAATGACAGGTTGAGGGCAATACAGTGTAGCGATATGGTAACTTATACAACCGATTTGTGTTATGGATAGTTCACTCATTCTGACAGACTCTGTCGGACAGATTATGAGGGAGTCCCTGCACTGAATCGTACATTACGTATTGATCAAAATATTTGTCTAGCCTTATGTATGATGACTTCCCCGTGTTGTACGTAATACAACATAAACGAGGATCAGAGGTAAGTTCATAAACGTGACCATCCATGGAATGCTTGGGCCATGGTAAGCCTTGCTGTAGGTGCCCTGTGGTGTGCCCCGGTTCGCTGCGCTCGCGATACAGAGGGGAAAACGTCCTGGAGAGTGCAATGCTCGGTGCTGGGTCCGCCTCATTAATGAAGTTCTGCGCTCGGTGGTATTCGAGCAAAATGCAGTGTATTAATAATATCCGATTTCTGTCTGTGTCTTTGGGTATTTCTGTATAAAAATTGTGAACGCCTTCCCGAGTTCCGTGTTGGATGGTGTACACTCACCGCATCGATTGCTCATCGTATGCGCCGATCTAATAGGTCCGCTGTTGTCGCTTGCTGCCAGGCTCAACGTATTCGACCAACGAACACTTCTATAATAATGTATTTTAGCCAATCCCATTGCCTCATTTGGATCAATTTCGACTGGCTTTGTCGCAAGTTAAGTATCATCAAAGCTCACGTAAGCATCTTGCACATGACTCTTGTGCAAGTTTACCCTATGCCTGGGTACTGAAAAACTGGAAGTATTAGCAGCAGAGCTGGTCTAGGCGGTTTTACCGTCGTTATGTAAGGTGTAAATGCGTTTTATTATTTACTGTACTGTAGCTCATACATGTACCAGACTCATTATTCTGTTCAAGATAGAACTGTGTGGAAAAGGAATATGCACTACTTCAATATTTCCTTTCGTGAACTCTACATCCTCAGTCTGAGGATCTCAGTCTAGGGTGAAAATGATGGAAATATGGTACGACCTATCGCTCTGCATGTACCTGTCCTTATTAAAAGCGTATATACGTAGGAGCAGCTTGTGCTTAAGGACCGGCTACGTCGTGATTTTCGAGATCAACTCACAATCGAAGGACCTAACAAAGCACACATGTTCATCATGGAACCTCATCAAAACGCCGCGTTGGAGCCCTGTTCGTGGTGTTCGACAATCGCACAACAATGCGTACGACCTCGAAGCAGAGTAAATGGTTACTTCGAGTCGCCGCGTTGAAAGGGTTGAGTCGGATGCACCTTGTTGGCAGCATGAGCTGAATCGGCAGTGCTGATTGATCTCGATGTTCAAACACTTGAACACTTCTGCATTTATTTGTCAGGTGACAAATCGTGAGCTCTTCTCAAAATTTCCATATGCGATTCGTCGAATCAACAACCAGTACTGTATCGTGGTTTGGAGTCCAGGCCAAAAGTTTACGACCTCTCGAATGTTTTGTACTGTACGCAGCTTCTAGAAAGAGTTGATGGATGCTTTGAATTGCGATCGTGCGATTACGGCCAGTTTGTGATTTAATTGGTTAGACGACGATAATGCACAGAGCAAAGTTAAAACGCAAGCGTCTCCGTTTTAGACCAATCAGCGTGTACCAATATCCTAATATGTATCGAACCAGTTCCCCAGATCTGACAGGGTTTGACGGGGTCACACGAGCACCTTGCTTAGAGGAAGCGTGCTATTAAGAGTATACAAACTCTAAGTGAACGGCAGTTCACTAGTCCCTGGTCTTAGGGGACTTAATAGCCAGTTTAGAGTAGATTTTAGACTGATTTATTTATAGTTAATTAGGTCCATTTGGCCTGTAATACAAATTACTAATTAACTATACTTTATCGTAATTATGCATATAAAAGGTAGGTTTAATGTTATTGGTTGGCCCTCAGCCACCGAACCTACGTGGCAGTGGTGTGGCTCACACCACAGTGTGGCCCACACCACTCCATCAGAGTATTAAAACAAATACTCACAGAAGTATATCTACTTCTAAAGGCGGTACCCTTTCTGGGGTACCCCTTTCATGTAACCCCGTTACATCCTCCCCCACTTAGGTTGGAAACACCCCCAACCAATGAGGAGCTAGGAAGAGAGCTCCGCTTTCTTTCCTGTCCTTTGTCGATACCCATCGACAAGCCACCGTTGTGGCTTTAGGCTTTCATTCAGCCTTTTCGCGCGTCCAAGATACCTGGAGGCTTCCCTGTCAGCCTCCCCAGATGCCTAAGAAGGCAAACACCCGCGGCGCTTCGGCGCCTGCTAAGTCTAAGACCGCGAGGTCGAAGGCTGCTAAGGCCAAGTCGAAAGACAAGGCCGCTCCGCGCAAGGAAGTCCGCAAGGCGGCTTCAGAAGCAGGCAGCAAGCGTACGGCTGCTGCTGCCAGCCAAGAAGGGAGTTCGCGACGCAGTCGCTCGCGCTCCCTGTCACCCGACGATAGGCCGAACCCTCGGTTCGCCTATCGGGACCACAGTCCCGGATCTGAATCCCCGGAATTTCATATTCCGATTATCACGGGATCAGAGTCCGACGGGGACTCTCCTGGATCCGCTAAGGATCCATCTTCTTCTCAGGATGCTCCTTCACAGGACACTCCTGCACAGGACGCTCCTTCGCAGGACGCTCCTGTTGATGATAGCGAATCATCGGAGGCAAAGGCAGCTTCGACGAGCTCGCCTGCCAAGAACCTTACCTTGACCGAAGGTAAGGCTCGAGCCCAAGCTGAGAAAGCAGCTTCTCCAAAGCGGGCTGGTGAGGGCGCTGCTGCTGCTAAGAAGCGCGCAGCCCCTGGCTCTCCTACATCAGAGCCTTCAATCGCTAAGGGATTTAAATCCCTGTTCGACTCCTCAGACGAGGAGGAAGAGGAGGGGGCTGTCTCCGAGCCCCGAGAGATCTCTAATGATCTCGATGAGCAGCAGGAGCGCTACCATGCTGCTCAACTGCAAGGCACTCCTGTGCCTTCCACGCCGGTGTATCCTCGCGGATACTACCCACCGGATGCGGGGTCTGGGTCTCCAATGTTCTTGGAGCACCTCAAGGACCCTCGTGGTCTAAACCATGGGCGCACTTCGCGTGGCGCCTATGAGCGTGCCTTGGTTCAAGTCGAACCTCTCTTTGTCAACGACATTGAGGCCGCTAGGTGTGTGCTACTTGCACCACACCGAATTCCTCTCAAGGAATTCACTAGTCTTCGAAAGAAATCCGAAGACCGTGGTGGACTCTTCCCCGTGTGGGGCTACCCTTGGGTACAGCCCGAGAACACCACAACCCAGACCCAGGCAGAAGACCTGTTCTGGAGATGGGTTTCTCTGAAGAACTTCACAGTTCAGGAGTTGAAAGAACACCGGGAAGATCGTCTGCTGTCCTATGTCTTGGACCAGCGCGATCTTCACATTGAGTTTGCCCACCTAATCGCTAAGCGGCAACTCCTCTCCGTCATGGAGGGACTTAGACAGCAGTCTAAGTCCAGCGCTCAAGACGAGCGCGGGTACGGTTCCGTCAACCCAGGGACCGTACACCGTAAGGCGGCTAAGAAGCCGCGGACTACTTACGCCCCGGCTGTTGATCCCAAATCTCAACAGCCTTCGGGCAGTCAACCCGGAGCCGGTCTTCCGGCTCCCACGAGTTCTGTGACGAGGGGTAACCCCGCCACTTCACAAGCAGCTGGCGCTTCCCAGAGCGCCGCCGCTCCTGGACGACCCGCTCCACATGATAGTGGAGCTCGCCGTTCCGGTCAAGGAGGGCAGGAGGAGCTCTCGCACGCGTTTGAATACGCGGCTCCTTCTCAGCCGTATCCTTCTGGACCCTCATCTTCGGGTCGGGACTCTGTGGGGTCCCTTTTAAGTGACGAGGTCCGTCAACTTCGAGATCGCGTTTATGCGATCGAGATAGCCCTTGGGCTTGGACCTGGTGGTCAGGCTGCCTCTCAGGCTGGCAAGCCGGGGACCCTTGAGGTCCTTCGCCAAGACTTGGACGCTCTTGGTCGTGAGACTCATGAGCTCCATGGGCGTGTTGACCGCCGAGCTCCGGCAGCTGCCTTGAAGGAGCTCCGTCGAGGCTTAGACGTTCTAAGCCATGAGGTGCATGGTCGGATGCCCTCTTATGAGCCGCAGGGGTACTCGTACCACTCGGCTTATGGGTATAGTTCTTACCCAAGCTCTTCCCATTCGGTACCGTCATACCCTTCGTATGACTCGCGTGGGTACCAGCCTGTATATCGTTCGCAGGCTTCGACACCGGCAACTCCGGTTGTCCAGAGAGCTCAGCCTCGTTTCGAGGAGGTGCGTTCTCACCTTGGTCTTCCTCCATCCGAGAAGGAAGACCCAGCGGATCGTGATACCGCTTAAGACGCCCCACGTAGAACGTCGGGTGCGTCGCCATTGACTTTGGGAGGTCAATGGTATACGCCGCGCCATGTCTGGCCAGGACCGCAAAGGGTCCGATGAAGCGGTGCTTCAACTTGTTGCTCTCTACAGAGCTAACCACCTTTATCGGTAGATTTTTAGTGTCTAATAACACCAATTCACCCACTTTAAAAACATTTAAGTTTCCTCTTGCATTTCTGTCTGAGTACTCCTTTTGTTTATCTTGGGCTAACGCCATTGCGTCTCTAACCCGGCTGATCAACGTCAGCCTGTCGTCTATAAATGACGACAACTGTCTTTTTAAAGACTCGGGCTCTATTTCAGAGACCTGGGAGGAAAAGGCTTTCCGAGCCTCTCCCCCACTTACGATGGAGGCCACGGTGCCTCCCCGCAAGGTTAGCGGCACCTGGGGGTGCCGTAACCCATTCAAGTAGAACGGGGTAAACCCCGTTGATGCGTGTACCGCATTGTTGAGTGCAAACTCAACCATAGGAAGCTGATCCGACCAGGACCAGGTGCCTCAGTACAGATATATCTTCGAGCGTGCGGTTGACGCGCTTCGTCTGACCATCCGTCTGTGGATGGTCCGTAGTTGACATCGTCAACTTAGTTCCCAACAATTGGAACAGGGTGTCCCAGAACGCACCCGTGAAACGCGGGTCTCTGTCCGAGACTATGGTCTCTGGTAGACCATGATAGCGAAACACGCTATCTAGGAACAGCTGTGCAGCTTGTTTCCCGGTGACCTTGTCACGTACCGGAGCAAGATGCACCATCTTGCTCAAACGGCAGACAAACACCAATATGCCGGTGTTGCCCTTGTCATCGGCCGGCAGGCCGAAGACGAAGTCGAGACTCATCGACTTCCAGCAGTCTGCTGGTACAGGTAGGCTCTGTAGTGGAGCCGAGGCGTGGCCCGAAGGCTTCACCCTCTGACATGTTTCACATGTCTTGACATAGTGTGCCACCCACTTATACATGCGGGGCCACCAAAATGTCTGAGAGACCATTTGGTAGGTCTTCTCCCGGCCAAGATGGCCACTTATCGGCGCATCATGCGCCTCTAGAAGTATGTCATACTTCAGATCCTCGTCGTTTGGAAAGACAACCCGAGGAGGATCTCTAGGGTCTACTCTGTAATGGAGTAACCCATCGGCCAGCTCATAACGATGGAGCTGCGCCCGCTGTCGAGGCGAAAGCCTGTCGACTTTGGCGTCCTTGCCATCGGACAAGAACTGCACCAGTGGTGTATAGTTCTCGTCCTCCTGATACGCCAAGCGTATCCGATCATATAGATCTGTCGTGACCCGACTGACATGAGCTAGCTCATAGTCAGGTCGACGCGACAATGCATCGGCAAGCACGTTCAGCTTGCCCGGCTTGTATTCAACGCGGAAGTTGTATTCCGCGAAGAATGACAGCCACCTCGCCATCCGCTGCGACAGATGCGGCGAGTTGGTGGCAGTCCGCAAGGACGCGTGATCAGTATAGATCACAAAGGGCCTCGTGCCCAAGAGATGTACTCTAAATTTGACAAGAGCGTACTTCATTGCAAGTAGCTCCTTGTCATGAACGGGATAGTTCCGTTCGGCAGCCTTCAGCTGCCTGGACTGGAAGGAGATGACACGTTCGTGTCCTTCATCGTCCTTCTGCAACAGCGCACAGCCTATTGCATAGTCAGAAGCGTCACAGACGACGCTAAATGACTTGTTCTCGTACGGCAAGGCCAGGACTGGCGCTTGCTGTAAGCTCGCCTTGATGCTGTCAAAAGCATCCTGGTGCTGTTGCTCCCAGACCCAGTCGGCATCCTTCTTTAAGAGATCCGACATAGGTCGAGCTAGTTCAGCGTACCCTGCGCTGTACTTATGAAGATAGTTGGCTAAGCCCAACCACTTCCGGAGGTCCTTCTGCGACCTCGGGGTCGGCCAAGCCGCTATGGCCTTGACCTTCCCTGGATCGGCGCGTACGCCGACCCTGCTGACAAAGCAGCCGAGGACTTTTATCTCCTCAGCTGCAAAGACGCACTTGTCGATGTTGGCATAGAGCTTGTTAGCTCTCATGACCTCAAACACTCGACGGAGGTGCTTCAAATGCACCTCCATAGCCGTCTGGCCGCCTTCCGCACGGCTATGGACGAATATATCGTCGAAGTACGTCTGAGCGAACGTACGCAATGGTCTAAACAACTGTGTGACCAAGCGATTGAACGTCGCTGGGGCATTGATAGCCCTTGTGGCATCACTAGCCACTCCCAGAGCATCCCACTCGGGGTGCTCACTGCGGTGAGAGGAATGTCACTCTCCCGCATCAGATCTGGTAGTATCCGTCTACCAGATCCAGGGCACTGTACAGCGTACAGCCCGACATGTTGTTCAGCAACACATCCTTGCGAGGGATCGGCGTCTGTGCCGGTACCGTCGCATTGTTCAGCTTGTTGTAAGCATGAACCAGACGCCACTTCCCGTTCGGTTTACGAACGCAGAAGGTCGGCGTCGAGTGCGGGGACTTCGACTCCCGCACCATGCCCGACTTCGCCTTTTCGGCGAAGAAGGCATCTATGACCTCGCACTGCTCGCGAGGTAGAGGCCACTGCCTCGTGACACAATACTTTGTGCCAGGCACGAGGTCAATCTCGTGCCGAACTCCCCGATCCGGCGGGAGTTGGGATGGTGGGTGCTTCGACACCACATCCGAGTATTCCTTCACAAGAGGATACACTGGATCCTCCGGGTTCTTGAGAATCTCAGAACCCAAGCGCGTTGCGCGCTGCTTCGTGAACCCCTCCAGGACGTCCTCGTCCATTACGGAGGAAGAGTTCAAATCTTCAGGAGAGGTCTCCGGCTTCAGGAGCACCATCTCCGCAATCTCTCCGGCCTTCAACTCGGCCAGGAAGTCCTTCAAGGACAATTCCTCGAGGTTCAGCAGTGCTGACACCTCTGGCAGTGCCTCCAGATGGACGGCACCTGCCCTCACTTGACGACCGGACACGCCGTCGAAGACATGGCATTGCTCTTCGACCGGCCGTGCCGGTGGAGTCTCAGACTCCGAGTGTGGTACTTGGTTATCCACACGGGAGGTGCTCAACGACACCTCCGCACTCGTACTGGTCTTCTTGACCCCGCGTGGAACTCTGTTACCCACGCTAGAGACGCATACTGCGCTCTCGATCTTCTTGGTCTCTTCGACCTCGTGTGGAACTATGTTACCCACACCGGAGGCGCCCTCAGCGCCCTCCCCAGCAGCCTCAGCTGCTTGCGGACCTATGTTACCCGCTTGCGGAACTACGTTACCCGCCTGTGGACCTATGTTACCCACTTGTGGACCTATGTTACCCACACAGGAGACGCCTTTAGCGCTCTCCTTAGCAGCCTCTGCTGCTTGCGGACCTATGTTACCCGCCTGGTCAGTGCCGTCCGGCACTGCCACAGTCGAAGCCCATACGGCGCGACGACTCTTAGCGTTGGGACTTGCCGTCGTGGCAATCCCACACGCTTGGCAATGAGCCTTGGTCTCACGACCGGTTGCGAGGCTCATCGCAACATCTTCGTTGGAGTCCGTGACTCCCAGTACTTTCTCGGGCGCATAAGCGCCTTGGCGACCATCTCTGGCGCCCCAGTCCCGAACAGAGGTGGGAACATTACTCACCAAAGCTCTGTCGGAGACTGCGGGCCGGCTAGCCCCAATGGCTTTGCCGCGCCAATCGATCCAGGGCTCGTGCTTTTCGAGCCACGGCATGCCCAGGATCAAGTCGTACTTGTCCATGTCTAGGACAAGGAACGACTCCGTGCTGTCAAAGTCTTCAAACTTTACAGCCAGGTCCATACGGACCCCAGGTACGTTAACCACCGTACCATCGGCCAGTCTCACCGAGACCTGGCCCCTGCCTTTGCTTTCTCGCAAAGCATCGGCATACTTGTCGCCATTCCGCGCGACCGTCTGGCGTCGAGCAAAGTTCGTCGACGCCCCAGAGTCAATCAGGACTCTAAAGGGATCACCATATCCCCGTACACTCGCGTGTACCACGAGCAGTCCGCCGCTGCTCTTTCTCGTCTCGAGAGCACCCAGGCTCTCAGGGGCTAAGCCTCCATGGCGTGCGCCGTCCGCACTCCTACCATGGGGACTTAGATCTTCCCCAGTAGGGCGCCCCGCCCCTACTGGTGACCCCAGTTCCCCTGGCCCTTGGGTCGCGGCTTCTGCCACGGGCCCCTCGAGCCCCTAGGTTTGGAAGGGAACTTCCTTTGCCCTCCCGCAGGGCAGGCACGTTGCATGTGCCCGAGCTTCCCACATCCGTAGCAACGGATGGAGCTCTGTACGGCCGTACCCAGTTCCATGGGTACCGGCCCTGTGCTAGCTCCAGCTGCTGGAGCTCCTTGCACTGCGCCTGACGACGCATTGTGGCCTTGCCACACCGACGTAGGAGTACGAGCCTATCGGTGGCTGTACTCCTCTTGGAGGGCGATCTGGATCGCTTCCTCCATAGTGTTCGCATGCACGCGGAACAACTGTGTGCGGGATGGGCCCACCTTCAGGCCATCCATGAACACGGTCACTTTGATGTGTTCAGGTAGGGGGTTCCCTACCAGAGATGCAGCGAGTACTCGCATCTCCTGGATGTACTCATGCAGCTCACGCTTCCCTTGTTTACAGGCAAGGAAGCGCGAGCGCTGGCGATACTCATAGTTCGCCGGAAGGAAGGCGGCTCTAAGCTGTTGACACAGCTGGGCCCAGGTTGTGAAACAACCCGGCGTCGTCGCTTCGCGCGTGTACGCCCAGGTCTTCGCCCGACCTCCTAGGTTGGACAGGGCGAAAGCGACTCGAAGTCGCTCGGTCGAGATTAGAGCCGCGTCCATCGCGAGCTCTACCTCTCTGACCCAGAAGTGGAGGTTCTCTCCCTCCTTTCCCTCATAAGGGTTAACCTTAAGCCTCAACGGCTTCGGTTGGGCTGGCTTCATCTCAGCCACGGGGTCTGCAGCCCCTGTACGTGGGCGATAAGCCCTCGCTCGTACGTGTCGAACGCCTCGATGCGTTCGACCTGCTCGGCCGGCGTAGCAGCCGCCAAGCTTCGGAGGGCATCTCCTCCAAAGATGCCCACCATCCTCCGGACCGACTCAAACTGAGAGTCGGTCAAATGAGGGAACTCCCCTCTATCCATCCTGGCTTACCTTGTAGGAGCCACAGAGGATTCAGGTAGTCAATCTACCCGCGTAGGCGTGGATTGACTACAAGTGCTACCAAGTGTGACGGGGTCACACGAGCACCTTGCTTAGAGGAAGCGTGCTATTAAGAGTATACAAACTCTAAGTGAACGGCAGTTCACTAGTCCCTGGTCTTAGGGGACTTAATAGCCAGTTTAGAGTAGATTTTAGACTGATTTATTTATAGTTAATTAGGTCCATTTGGCCTGTAATACAAATTACTAATTAACTATACTTTATCGTAATTATGCATATAAAAGGTAGGTTTAATGTTATTGGTTGGCCCTCAGCCACCGAACCTACGTGGCAGTGGTGTGGCTCACACCACAGTGTGGCCCACACCACTCCATCAGAGTATTAAAACAAATACTCACAGAAGTATATCTACTTCTAAAGGCGGTACCCTTTCTGGGGTACCCCTTTCATGTAACCCCGTTACACGGTGTCACACGAGCACCTTGCTTGAGGTAGCGTGCTATTAAGAGAATACAAACTCTAAGTGAACAGCGGTCACTAGTCCCTGGTATGAGGGTACTAAATAGTCAGTTTAGGGTAGATTTTAGACTGATTTATTTATGGTTAATTAGGTTCATTTGGCCTGTCATACAAATAACTAATTAACTATAATTTGGTCCTATATACATGTATGCATATAAAAGGTAGGTCAAATGCTATTGGTTGTCCCTCAGCCACCCGACCTACGTGGCAGTGGTGTGGTCCGCACCACCCACGAGTGAGTATCTAAAACGAATACTCATATCTACTTCTAGAGGGAGTACCCTATCTGGGGTATCCCTCATGTAATCCCGTTACATCATCCCCCACTTAGGTTAAAAACACCCTCAACCAATGAGGAGATAGAAAGAGCGCGCCGCTCTCTTTCCTTCTCTTGTCGATACCCATCGACGACCCACCGTTGTAGCTTTACGGCTTTCATTAAGCCTTTCAGCGCTTTCAAGAGACTCGAGTTTTCTACGTCAACCTCCTTAAGCACGCCACTGAAGGCTTGCTCCCACGGCGCTTCAGCGTCTTCAAGTCTAAGACCGCGAGGTCAAAGACTGTTAAGGCCAAGTCGAAAGACAAGGCCACTCCGCGCAAGGAAGCCCGCAAGGCGGCTTCTGAGGCAACCAGCAAGTGTACCGCTGCTCCAGCCGCACAAGGAGGGAGCCCGCGATGCAGTCGCTCGCGCTCCTTGTCGCCCGACGATAAACCGAACCTTCGGTTCGCCTATCGAGATCACAGTCCTGGGGCTGAGTCCCCGGATTTCGATATCCCAATGATCACGGGGTTGGGTTCGAAGGTGACACCGGAATCACCAAGGATCCTACTCCTTCGCAGGATGCTCCTTCACAGGACGCTCCTGTTGATGATACGGAATCATCGGATGCAAAGGCAGCTTCGACGAGCTCGCCTGCCAAGAACCTTACCTTAGGCAAAGTAAGACTCGAGTACAAGCTGCAAAAGCAGCTTCCCAAAAGCGGGGTGTGGAGGGTGTTGCTGCTGCTAAGAAGCGCACAGCCCCTGGCTTTCATACTCATGAGCCTGCTATCGCTAAAGGGTATCGTACCCTTTTCGACTCTGAGCCTGGTGAGGCTGAAGAGGAGGGGGCTGTTACTGAGCCCCAAGAGATCTCCAACGATCTCGATGAACAGCAGGAGCGCTATCAAGCTGCTCAACTGCAAGGCGCCTCAGAGGTAGCATCCTCTGCGCCTCACACGCCCACGTATCCTCGCGGATACTACCCACCGGATGCGGGGTCCGGGTCTCCAATGTTCTTGGAGCACCTCAAGGCCCCTCGTGGTCTAAACCATGGGCGCACTTCGCGTGGCGCCTATGAGCGTGCCTTGGTTCAAGTCGAACCACTCTTTGTCAACGACATTGAGGCCGCTAGGTGTGTGCTACTTGCACCACACCGAATTCCTCTCAAGGAATTCACTAGTCTTCGGAAGAAACCCGAAGACCGTGGTGGGCTCTTCCCCGTGTGGGGGTAGCCCAGGTACAGCCCGAGAACACCATAACCCAATCTCAGGCAGAAGACCTGTTATGGAGATGGGTTTCTTTAAAGAACTTTACAGTTCCGAAGCTGAAAGAACTCTGAGAAGATCGCTTGCTGTCCTACGTCTTGGACCAGCGCGATATTCGTATTGCGTTTGTGACGAAGTGGTTCTGCGAAATCGCAAGATCGCAGGAGTCCTCTTGCACACTGCGCCCGAACTGCCGACTAACGGAGGGGGTACTCCGACCTTCCGTGAAGTTACTTGATCTCACCTTGTGTACCCGTCGGTGGGACTAGATCGCTCCTCGGGCGATCTCGATAGACGCGCTTGCTGTCGATCTTGCTGTCTGACACGACAGCGGGAGATGTGGCAGCAGCGGGGATACTTCTACTCGCTGCGCCGTGTAGTTATCGAGCTTCGATCTTAAGTGTCCTAGGTTGATCTTGACCTAAGACGATGTCGATCTTGGCCTGGGGGTGTCTTGTGGTCGGTGTGTGACCTTTATCCAATAATTCCAATACGTGCTTGCCGCTTCCTATAGCGGGTCTTGAGATTTGAGGGTTGACGAACGTCCAGCCAAGCAACCTGGTCGTAGGGGTTCTACTTAGTGTCGATCTTAATCTTGCGTGACGTCGGGAGGGCCAATGTTGTTTATCCCTACCCGGAATAGCGTATATGAAGGGAGACTTGCGAAGTAGAAGGTAAAAACGACTCGAATTAATGGTTAATATCCTATGTTTCCCATCTGTGGCTATCCATGCTGCACTGGCTTCATAATACCCATAATAAAGTTAAGATCGATATTACCTGCTGAGATCGATGCCGCGTGGGTACAATCGTCTTGGGCGGGGATGAAGGCGCACGCATTCACTTGGTCATTATAGTGAGTGTCACTATATCGAGGATCACCATAGGAAGGGATTGCTCTTGATCTCGATTGACGGGACGAGATCGAAGTCGGAAAACTCCTCTTCTGCTTCATCACACGTTTGTCCACTTACGGTAACTCCACCCCGTCGTGGAGGGACTTAGACAGCAGTCTAAGTCCAGCGCTCAAGACGAGCGCGGGTACGGTTCCGTCAACCCAGGGACCGTACACCGTAAGGCGGCTAAGAAGTCGCGGACTACTTACGCGATCTCAACAGCCTTCGGGCAGTCAACCCGGACCCTGTCTTCCAGCTCCCACGAGTTCTGTGACGAGGGGTAACACCGCCACTTCACAAGCTGCTGGCACTTCCCAGAGCGCCGCCGCTCTCGGGCGATTCGCTCCACATGATAGTGGAGCTCGCCGTTCCGGTCAAGGAGGGCAGGAGGAGCTCTCGTACGCGTTTGAGTACGAGGCTCCCTCTCAGCCGTATCCTTCTGGACCCTCAACTTCGGGTTGGGACTCTGTGGGGTCCCTATTAAGCGATGAGGTCCGTCAGCTTCGAGATCGCGTTTACGCGATCGAGATTGCCCTTGGGCTTGGACCTGGTGGTCAGGCTGCCTCTCAGGCTGGCAAGCCGGGAACCCTAGAGGTCCTTCGTCAGGATTTGGACGCTCTTGGTCGTGAGACCCGAGTGCTCCATGGGCGTGTTGACCGCCGAGTTCCGGCTTCTTCCCTGAAGAAACTCCGTCGAGGCTTAGACGCTCTAAGCCATGAGGAGCACGGTCGGATACCCTCTTATGAGCCGCAGGGGTATTCGTACCACTCGGCTTATGGGTATGGTTCTTACCCGAGCTCTTCCCATTCAGTACCGTCATACCCTTCGTATGACTCGCGTGGTACCAGTGTCTAACAAGAGCAATTCACCTTGTTTTAAAACACTTAAGTTTCCTCTTCCCTTTCTGTCTGAGTACTCCTTCTGTTTGTCCGGGCTAACGCCATTGCGTCTCTAACCCGGCTGATCAACGTCAGCCTGTCGTCTATGAAGGACGACAACTGTCTTCTTAAAGACTCTGGCTCGATCTCCGAGACCTGGGAGGAAAAGGCTTTCCGAGCCTCTCCCCCACTTACGATGGAGGCCACGGTGCCTCCCCGCAAGGTTAGCGGCACCTGGGGGTGCCGTAACCCATTCAAGTAGAACGGGGTAAACCCCGTTGATGCGTGTACCGCATTGTTGAGTGCAAACTCAACCATAGGAAGCTGATCCGACCAGGACCAGGTGCCTCAGTACAGATATATCTTCGAGCGTGCGGTTGACGCGCTTCGTCTGACCATCCGTCTGTGGATGGTCCGTAGTTGACATCGTCAACTTAGTTCCCAACATTGGAACAGGGTGTCCCAGAACGCACCCGTGAAACGCGGGTCTCTGTCCGAGACTATGGTCTCTGGTGGACCATGATAGCGAAACACGCTATCTAGGAACAGCTGTGCAGCCTGTTTCCCGGTGACTTTGTCACGTACTGGAGCAAGATGTACCATCTTGATCAAACGGCAGACAAACACCAAAATGCTGGTGTTGCCCTTGTCATTGGCCGGCAGGCCGAAGACGAAGTCGAGACTCATCGACTTCCAGCAATCTGCTGGCACAGGTAGGCTCTGCAGTGGAGCCGAGGCGTGGCCCGAAGGCTTCACCCTCTGACATGTTTCACATGTCTTGACATAGTGTGCCACCCACTTATACATGCGGGGCCACCAAAATGTCTGAGAGACCATTTGGTAGGTCTTCTCCCGGCCAAGATGGCCACTTATCGGCGCATCATGCGCCTCTAGAAGTATGTCACACTTCAGATCCTCGTCGTTTGGAACGACAACCCGAGGAGGATCTCTAGGGTCTACTCTGTAATGGAGTAACCCATCGGCCAGCTCATAACGATGGAGCTGCGCCCGCTGTCGAGGCGAAAGCCTGTCGACTTTGGCGTCCTTGCCATCGGACAAGAACTGCACCAATGGTGTGTAGTTCTCGCCCCCTTGATACGCGAAGCGTATCCGATCGTATAGATCTGTCGTAACCCGACTGACATGAGCTAGCTCATAGTCGGGTCGACGCGACAATGCATCGGCAAGCACGTTAAGCTTGCCCTGCTTGTTTTCGACGCGGAAGTTGTATTCCGCGAAGAATGACAGCCACCTCGCCATCCGCTGCGACAGATGCGGCGAGTTGGTGGCAGTCCGCAAGGACGCGTGATCAGTATAGATCACAAAGGGCCTCGTGCCCAAGAGATGAACTCTAAATTTGACAAGAGCGTACTTCATTGCAAGTAGCTCCTTGTCATGAACAGGATAGTTCCGTTCGGCTGCCTTGAGCTGTCTAGACTGGCAGGAGATGAGTAAGTTCAGCGTACCCTGTGCTGTACTTATGAAGATAGTTGGCTAAGCCCAACCACTTCCGGAGGTCCTTCTGCGACCTCGGGGTCGGCCAAGCCGCTATGGCCTTGACCTTCCCTGGATCGGCGCGTACGCCGACCCTGCTGACAAAGCAGCCGAGGACTTTTATCTCCTCAGCTGCAAAGACGCACTTGTCGATGTTGGCATAGAGCTTGTTAGCTCTCATGACCTCAAACACTCGACGGAGGTGCTTCAAATGCACCTCCATAGCCGTCTGGCCGCCTTCCGCACGGCTATGGACGAATATATCGTCGAAGTACGTCTGAGCGAACGTACGTAATGGTCTAAACAACTGTGTGACCAAGCGATTGAACGTCGCTGGGGCATTTGATAGCCCTTGTGGCATCACTAGCCACTCCCAGAGCATCCCACTCGGGGTGCTCACTGCGGTGAGAGGAATGTCACTCTCCCGCATCAGAATCTGGTAGTATCCGTCTACCAGATCCAGGGCACTGTACAGCGTACAGCCCGACATGTTGTTCAGCAACACATCCTTGCGAGGGATCGGCGTCTGTGCCGGTACCGTCGCATTGTTCAGCTTGTTGTAAGCATGAACCAGACGCCACTTCCCGTTCGGTTTACGAACGCAGAAGGTCGGCGTCGAGTGCGGGGACTTCGACTCCCGCACCATGCCCGACTTCGCCTTTTCGGCGAAGAAGGCATCTATGACCTCGCACTGCTCGCGAGGTAGAGGCCACTGCCTCGTGACACAGTGCTTTGTGCCAGGCACGAGATCAATCTCGTGCCGAACTCCCCGATCCGGCGGGAGTTGGGATGATGGGTGCTTCGCCACCACATCCGAGTATTCTTCCACAAGAGGATACACTGGATCCTCCGGGTCCTTGAGAATCTCAGAACCCAAGCGCGTTGCGCGCTGCTTCGTGAACCCCTCCAGGACATCCTCGTCCATTACGGAGGAAGAGCTCAATTCTTCATGAGAGGTCTCCGGCTTCAGGAGTACCATCTCCGCAATCTCTCCGGCCTTTAACTCGGCCAGGAAGTCCTTCATGGACAATTCCTCGAGATTCAGCAGAGCTGACACCTCAGGTAGTGCCTCCAGATGGACAGCACCTGCCCTAACTTGACGACCGGACACGCCGTCGAAGACATGGTATTGCTCTTCGACCGGCCGTGCCGGTGGAGTCTCAGACTCCGAATGTGGTGCTTTGATATCCACACGGGAGATGCTCAATGACACCTCCGCCCTCGTACTGGTCTTCTTGACCCCGCGTTGAACTCTGCTACCCACGCTAGAGACGCACGCTGCGCTCTCGTTCATCTTCTCGGTCTCCTCGACCTCGCGTGGAACTATGTTACCCACGCCGGAGGCACCCTCAGCGTCCTCCTCAACGGCCTCAGCTGTTTGCGGAACTACGTTACCCGCCTGTGGACCTATGTTACCCACACAGGAGGCGCCTTCAGCGCTCTCCTCAGCAGTCTCTGCTGCTTTGCGGACCAATGTTACCCGCCTGGTCAGTGCCGCCCGGCACTGCCACAGTCGAAGCCCGTACGGCGCGACGACTCTCAGCGTTGGGACTTGCCGTCGTGGCAATCCCACACGCTTGGCAATGAGCCTTGGTCTCACGACCGGTTGCGAGGTTCATCGCAACACCTTCGTTGGAGTCCGTGACCCCAACACTTCTTCGGGCGTGTAAGCGCCTTGGCGACCATCTCTGGCGCCCCAGTCCCGGACAGAGGTGGGAATATTACTCGCCAAAGCTCTATCGGAGACTGCGGGCCGGCTAGCCCCAATGGCTTTGCCGCGCCAATCGATCCAGGGCTCGCGCTTTTCGAGCCACGGTATGCCCAGGATCAAGTCGTTCTTGTCCATGTCTAGGACAAGGAACGACTCCGTGCTGTCAAAGTCCTCAAACTTTACAGCCAGGTCCATACGGACCCCAGGTACGTTAACCACCGTACCATCGGCCAGTCTCACCGAGACCTGGTCCCTGCCTTCGCTTTCTCGCAAAGCATCGGCATACTTGTCGCCATTCCGCGCGACCGTCTGGCGTCGAGCAAAGTTCGTCGACGCCCCAGAGTCAATCAGGACTCTAAAGGGATCACCATATCCCCGTACACTCGCGTGTACCACGAGCAGTCCGCCGCTGCTCTTTCTCGTCTCGAGAGCACCCAGGCTCTCAGGGGCTAAGCCTCCATGGCGTGCGCCGTCCGCACTCCTACCATGGGGACTTAGATCTTCCCCAGTAGGGCGCCCCGCCCCTACTGGTGACCCCAGTTCCCCTGGCCCTTGGGTCGCGGCTTCTGCCACGGGCCCCTCGAGCCCCTAGGTTTGGAAGGGAACTTCCTTTGCCCTCCCGCAGGGCAGGCACGTTGCATGTGCCCGAGCTTCCCACATCCGTAGCAACGGATGGAGCTCTGTACGGCCGTACCCAGTTCCATGGGTACCGGCCCTGTGCTAGCTCCAGCTGCTGGAGCTCCTTGCACTGCGCCTGACGACGCATTGTGGCCTTGCCACACCGACGTAGGAGTACGAGCCTATCGGTGGCTGTACTCCTCTTGGAGGGCGATCTGGATCGCTTCCTCCATAGTGTTCGCATGCACGCGGAACAACTGTGTGCGGGATGGGCCCACCTTCAGGCCATCCATGAACACGGTCACTTTGATGTGTTCAGGTAGGGGGTTCCCTACCAGAGATGCAGCGAGTACTCGCATCTCCTGGATGTACTCATGCAGCTCACGCTTCCCTTGTTTACAGGCAAGGAAGCGCGAGCGCTGGCGATACTCATAGTTCGCCGGAAGGAAGGCGGCTCTAAGCTGTTGACACAGCTGGGCCCAGGTTGTGAAACAACCCGGCGTCGTCGCTTCGCGCGTGTACGCCCAGGTCTTCGCCCGACCTCCTAGGTTGGACAGGGCGAAAGCGACTCGAAGTCGCTCGGTCGAGATTAGAGCCGCGTCCATCGCGAGCTCTACCTCTCTGACCCAGAAGTGGAGGTTCTCTCCCTCCTTCCCTCATAAGGGTTAACCTTAAGCCTCAACGGCTTCGGTTGGGCTGGCTTCATCTCAGCCACGGGGTCTGCAGCCCCTGTACGTGGGCGATAAGCCCTCGCTCGTACGTGTCGAACGCCTCGATGCGTTCGACCTGCTCGGCCGGCGTAGCAGCCGCCAAGCTTCGGAGGGCATCTCCTCCAAAGATGCCCACCATCCTCCGGACCGACTCAAACTGAGAGTCGGTCAAATGAGGGAACTCCCCTCTATCCATCCTGGCTTACCTTGTAGGAGCCACAGAGGATTCAGGTAGTCAATCTACCCGCGTAGGCGTGGATTGACTACAAGTGCTACCAAGTGTGACGGGGTCACACGAGCACCTTGCTTAGAGGAAGCGTGCTATTAAGAGTATACAAACTCTAAGTGAACGGCAGTTCACTAGTCCCTGGTCTTAGGGGACTTAATAGCCAGTTTAGAGTAGATTTTAGACTGATTTATTTATAGTTAATTAGGTCCATTTGGCCTGTAATACAAATTACTAATTAACTATACTTTATCGTAATTATGCATATAAAAGGTAGGTTTAATGTTATTGGTTGGCCCTCAGCCACCGAACCTACGTGGCAGTGGTGTGGCTCACACCACAGTGTGGCCCACACCACTCCATCAGAGTATTAAAACAAATACTCACAGAAGTATATCTACTTCTAAAGGCGGTACCCTTTCTGGGGTACCCCTTTCATGTAACCCCGTTACACGGTGTCACACGAGCACCTTGCTTGAGGTAGCGTGCTATTAAGAGAATACAAACTCTAAGTGAACAGCGGTCACTAGTCCCTGGTATGAGGGTACTAAATAGTCAGTTTAGGGTAGATTTTAGACTGATTTATTTATGGTTAATTAGGTTCATTTGGCCTGTCATACAAATAACTAATTAACTATAATTTGGTCCTATATACATGTATGCATATAAAAGGTAGGTCAAATGCTATTGGTTGTCCCTCAGCCACCCGACCTACGTGGCAGTGGTGTGGTCCGCACCACCCACGAGTGAGTATCTAAAACGAATACTCATATCTACTTCTAGAGGGAGTACCCTATCTGGGGTATCCCTCATGTAATCCCGTTACATCATCCCCCACTTAGGTTAAAAACACCCTCAACCAATGAGGAGATAGAAAGAGCGCGCCGCTCTCTTTCCTTCTCTTGTCGATACCCATCGACGACCCACCGTTGTAGCTTTACGGCTTTCATTAAGCCTTTCAGCGCTTTCAAGAGACTCGAGTTTTCTACGTCAACCTCCTTAAGCACGCCACTGAAGGCTTGCTCCCACGGCGCTTCAGCGTCTTCAAGTCTAAGACCGCGAGGTCAAAGACTGTTAAGGCCAAGTCGAAAGACAAGGCCACTCCGCGCAAGGAAGCCCGCAAGGCGGCTTCTGAGGCAACCAGCAAGTGTACCGCTGCTCCAGCCGCACAAGGAGGGAGCCCGCGATGCAGTCGCTCGCGCTCCTTGTCGCCCGACGATAAACCGAACCTTCGGTTCGCCTATCGAGATCACAGTCCTGGGGCTGAGTCCCCGGATTTCGATATCCCAATGATCACGGGTTGGGTTCGAAGGTGACACCGGAATCACCAAGGATCCTACTCCTTCGCAGGATGCTCCTTCACAGGACGCTCCTGTTGATGATACGGAATCATCGGATGCAAAGGCAGCTTCGACGAGCTCGCCCGCCAAGAACCTTACCTTAGGCAAAGTAAGACTCGAGTACAAGCTGCAAAAGCAGCTTCCCAAAAGCGGGGTGTGGAGGGTGTTGCTGCTGCTAAGAAGCGCACAGCCCCTGGCTTTCATACTCATGAGCCTGCTATCGCTAAAGGGTATCGTACCCTTTTCGACTCTGAGCCTGGTGAGGCTGAAGAGGAGGGGGCTGTTACTGAGCCCCAAGAGATCTCCAACGATCTCGATGAACAGCAGGAGCGCTATCAAGCTGCTCAACTGCAAGGCGCCTCAGAGGTAGCATCCTCTGCGCCTCACACGCCCACGTATCCTCGCGGATACTACCCACCGGATGCGGGGTCCGGGTCTCCAATGTTCTTGGAGCACCTCAAGGCCCCTCGTGGTCTAAACCATGGGCGCACTTCGCGTGGCGCCTATGAGCGTGCCTTGGTTCAAGTCGAACCACTCTTTGTCAACGACATTGAGGCCGCTAGGTGTGTGCTACTTGCACCACACCGAATTCCTCTCAAGGAATTCACTAGTCTTCGGAAGAAACCCGAAGACCGTGGTGGGCTCTTCCCCGTGTGGGGGTAGCCCAGGGTACAGCCCGAGAACACCATAACCCAATCTCAGGCAGAAGACCTGTTCTGGAGATGGGTTTCTTTAAAGAACTTTACAGTTCCGAAGCTGAAAGAACTCTGAGAAGATCGCTTGCTGTCCTACGTCTTGGACCAGCGCGATATTCGTATTGCGTTTGTGACGAAGTGGTTCTGCGAAATCGCAAGATCGCAGGAGTCCTCTTGCACACTGCGCCCGAACTGCCGACTAACGGAGGGGGTACTCCGACCTTCCGTGAAGTTACTTGATCTCACCTTGTGTACCCGTCGGTGGGACTAGATCGCTCCTCGGGCGATCTCGATAGACGCGCTTGCTGTCGATCTTGCTGTCTGACACGACAGCGGGAGATGTGGCAGCAGCGGGGATACTTCTACTCGCTGCGCCGTGTAGTTATCGAGCTTCGATCTTAAGTGTCCTAGGTTGATCTTGACCTAAGACGGTGTCGATCTTGGCCTGGGGGTGTCTTGTGGTCGGTGTGTGACCTTTATCCAATAATTCCAATACGTGCTTGCCGCTTCCTATAGCGGGTCTTGAGATTTGAGGGTTGACGAACGTCCAGCCAAGCAACCTGGTCGTAGGGGTTCTACTTAGTGTCGATCTTAATCTTGCGTGACGTCGGGAGGGCCAATGTTGTTTATCCCTACCCGGAATAGCGTATATGAAGGGAGACTTGCGAAGTAGAAGGTAAAAACGACTCGAATTAATGGTTAATATCCTATGTTTCCCATCTGTGGCTATCCATGCTGCACTGGCTTCATAATACCCATAATAAAGTTAAGATCGATATTACCTGCTGAGATCGATGCCGCGTGGGTACAATCGTCTTGGGCGGGGATGAAGGCGCACGCATTCACTTGGTCATTATAGTGAGTGTCACTATATCGAGGATCACCATAGGAAGGGATTGCTCTTGATCTCGATTGACGGGACGAGATCGAAGTCGGAAAACTCCTCTTCTGCTTCATCACACGTTTGTCCACTTACGGTAACTCCACCCCGTCGTGGAGGGACTTAGACAGCAGTCTAAGTCCAGTGCTCAAGACGAGCGCGGGTACGGTTCCGTCAACCCAGGGACCGTACACCGTAAGGCGGCTAAGAAGTCGCGGACTACTTACGCGATCTCAACAGCCTTCGGGCAGTCAACCCGGACCCTGTCTTCCAGCTCCCACGAGTTCTGTGACGAGGGGTAACACCGCCACTTCACAAGCTGCTGGCACTTCCCAGAGCGCCGCCGCTCTCGGGCGATTCGCTCCACATGATAGTGGAGCTCGCCGTTCCGGTCAAGGAGGGCAGGAGGAGCTCTCGTACGCGTTTGAGTACGAGGCTCCCTCTCAGCCGTATCCTTCTGGACCCTCAACTTCGGGTTGGGACTCTGTGGGGTCCCTATTAAGCGATGAGGTCCGTCAGCTTCGAGATCGCGTTTACGCGATCGAGATTGCCCTTGGGCTTGGACCTGGTGGTCAGGCTGCCTCTCAGGCTGGCAAGCCGGGAACCCTAGAGGTCCTTCGTCAGGATTTGGACGCTCTTGGTCGTGAGACCCGAGTGCTCCATGGGCGTGTTGACCGCCGAGTTCCGGCTTCTTCCCTGAAGAAACTCCGTCGAGGCTTAGACGCTCTAAGCCATGAGGAGCACGGTCGGATACCCTCTTATGAGCCGCAGGGGTATTCGTACCACTCGGCTTATGGGTATGGTTCTTACCCGAGCTCTTCCCATTCAGTACCGTCATACCCTTCGTATGACTCGCGTGGTACCAGTGTCTAACAAGAGCAATTCACCTTGTTTTAAAACACTTAAGTTTCCTCTTCCCTTTCTGTCTGAGTACTCCTTCTGTTTGTCCGGGCTAACGCCATTGCGTCTCTAACCCGGCTGATCAACGTCAGCCTGTCGTCTATGAAGGACGACAACTGTCTTCTTAAAGACTCTGGCTCGATCTCCGAGACCTGGGAGGAAAAGGCTTTCCGAGCCTCTCCCCCACTTACGATGGAGGCCACGGTGCCTCCCCGCAAGGTTAGCGGCACCTGGGGGTGCCGTAACCATTCAAGTAGAACGGGGTAAACCCCGTTGATGCGTGTACCGCATTGTTGAGTGCAAACTCAACCATAGGAAGCTGATCCGACCAGGACCAGGTGCCTCAGTACAGATATATCTTCGAGCGTGCGGTTGACGCGCTTCGTCTGACCATCCGTCTGTGGATGGTCCGTAGTTGACATCGTCAACTTAGTTCCCAACAATTGGAACAGGGTGTCCCAGAACGCACCCGTGAAACGCGGGTCTCTGTCCGAGACTATGGTCTCTGGTGGACCATGATAGCGAAACACGCTATCTAGGAACAGCTGTGCAGCCTGTTTCCCGGTGACTTTGTCACGTACTGGAGCAAGATGTACCATCTTGATCAAACGGCAGACAAACACCAATATGCCGGTGTTGCCCTTGTCATTGGCCGGCAGGCCGAAGACGAAGTCGAGACTCATCGACTTCCAGCAATCTGCTGGCACAGGTAGGCTCTGCAGTGGAGCCGAGGCGTGGCCCGAAGGCTTCACCCTCTGACATGTTTCACATGTCTTGACATAGTGTGCCACCCACTTATACATGCGGGGCCACCAAAATGTCTGAGAGACCATTTGGTAGGTCTTCTCCCGGCCAAGATGGCCACTTATCGGCGCATCATGCGCCTCTAGAAGTATGTCACACTTCAGATCCTCGTCGTTTGGAACGACAACCCGAGGAGGATCTCTAGGGTCTACTCTGTAATGGAGTAACCCATCGGCCAGCTCATAACGATGGAGCTGCGCCCGCTGTCGAGGCGAAAGCCTGTCGACTTTGGCGTCCTTGCCATCGGACAAGAACTGCACCAATGGTGTGTAGTTCTCGCCCCCTTGATACGCGAAGCGTATCCGATCGTATAGATCTGTCGTAACCCGACTGGCATGAGCTAGCTCATAGTCGGGTCGACGCGACAATGCATCGGCAAGCACGTTAAGCTTGCCCTGCTTGTTTTCGACGCGGAAGTTGTATTCCGCGAAGAATGACAGCCACCTCGCCATCCGCTGCGACAGATGCGGCGAGTTGGTGGCAGTCCGCAAGGACGCGTGATCAGTATAGATCACAAAGGGCCTCGTGCCCAAGAGATGAACTCTAAATTTGACAAGAGCGTACTTCATTGCAAGTAGCTCCTTGTCATGAACAGGATAGTTCCGTTCGGCTGCCTTGAGCTGTCTAGACTGGCAGGAGATGAGTAAGTTCAGCGTACCCTGTGCTGTACTTATGAAGATAGTTGGCTAAGCCCAACCACTTCCGGAGGTCCTTCTGCGACCTCGGGGTCGGCCAAGCCGCTATGGCCTTGACCTTCCCTGGATCGGCGCGTACGCCGACCCTGCTGACAAAGCAGCCGAGGACTTTTATCTCCTCAGCTGCAAAGACGCACTTGTCGATGTTGGCATAGAGCTTGTTAGCTCTCATGACCTCAAACACTCGACGGAGGTGCTTCAAATGCACCTCCATAGCCGTCTGGCCGCCTTCCGCACGGCTATGGACGAATATATCGTCGAAGTACGTCTGAGCGAACGTACGTAATGGTCTAAACAACTGTGTGACCAAGCGATTGAACGTCGCTGGGGCATTTGATAGCCCTTGTGGCATCACTAGCCACTCCCAGAGCATCCCACTCGGGGTGCTCACTGCGGTGAGAGGAATGTCACTCTCCCGCATCAGAATCTGGTAGTATCCGTCTACCAGATCCAGGGCACTGTACAGCGTACAGCCCGACATGTTGTTCAGCAACACATCCTTGCGAGGGATCGGCGTCTGTGCCGGTACCGTCGCATTGTTCAGCTTGTTGTAAGCATGAACCAGACGCCACTTCCCGTTCGGTTTACGAACGCAGAAGGTCGGCGTCGAGTGCGGGGACTTCGACTCCCGCACCATGCCCGACTTCGCCTTTTCGGCGAAGAAGGCATCTATGACCTCGCACTGCTCGCGAGGTAGAGGCCACTGCCTCGTGACACAGTGCTTTGTGCCAGGCACGAGATCAATCTCGTGCCGAACTCCCCGATCCGGCGGGAGTTGGGATGATGGGTGCTTCGCCACCACATCCGAGTATTCTTCCACAAGAGGATACACTGGATCCTCCGGGTCCTTGAGAATCTCAGAACCCAAGCGCGTTGCGCGCTGCTTCGTGAACCCCTCCAGGACATCCTCGTCCATTACGGAGGAAGAGCTCAATTCTTCATGAGAGGTCTCCGGCTTCAGGAGCACCATCTCCGCAATCTCTCCGGCCTTCAACTCGGCCATGAAGTCCTTCATGGACAATTCCTCGAGGTTCAGCAGTGCTGACACCTCTGGCAGTGCCTCCAGATGGACGGCACCTGCCCTAACTTGGCGACCGGACACGCCGTCGAAGACATGGCATTGCTCTTCGACCGGCCGTGCCGGTGGAGTCTCAGACTCCGAGTGTGGTACTTGGTTATCCACACGGGAGATGCTCAATGACACCTCCGCCCTCGTACTGGTCTTCTTGACCCCGCGTTGAACTCTGCTACCCACGCTAGAGACGCACGCTGCGCTCTCGTTCATCTTCTCGGTCTCCTCGACCTCGCGTGGAACTATGTTACCCACGCCGGAGGCACCCTCAGCGTCCTCCTCAACGGCCTCAGCTGTTTGCGGAACTACGTTACCCGCCTGTGGACCTATGTTACCCACACAGGAGGCGCCTTCAGCGCTCTCCTCAGCAGTCTCTGCTGCTTTGCGGACCAATGTTACCCGCCTGGTCAGTGCCGCCCGGCACTGCCACAGTCGAAGCCCGTACGGCGCGACGACTCTCAGCGTTGGGACTTGCCGTCGTGGCAATCCCACACGCTTGGCAATGAGCCTTGGTCTCACGACCGGTTGCGAGGTTCATCGCAACACCTTCGTTGGAGTCCGTGACCCCAACACTTCTTCGGGCGTGTAAGCGCCTTGGCGACCATCTCTGGCGCCCCAGTCCCGGACAGAGGTGGGAATATTACTCGCCAAAGCTCTATCGGAGACTGCGGGCCGGCTAGCCCCAATGGCTTTGCCGCGCCAATCGATCCAGGGCTCGCGCTTTTCGAGCCACGGTATGCCCAGGATCAAGTCGTTCTTGTCCATGTCTAGGACAAGGAACGACTCCGTGCTGTCAAAGTCCTCAAACTTTACAGCCAGGTCCATACGGACCCCAGGTACGTTAACCACCGTACCATCGGCCAGTCTCACCGAGACCTGGTCCCTGCCTTCGCTTTCACACAAAGTGTCGGCATACTTGTCGCCATTCCGTGCTACCGTCTGGCGTCGAGCAAAGTTCGTCGACGCCCCAGAATCAATCAGGATTCTGAAAGGATCCCCGTATCCCCGTACACTTGCGTGTACCACGAGCAGTCCGCCGCTGCTCTTCCTCGTCTCGAGAGCACCCAGGCTCTCAGGGGTTAAGCCTCAATGGCGTGCGCCGTCCGCACTCCTACCATGGGGACTTAGATCTTCCCCAGTAGGGCGCCCCGCCCCTACTGGTGACCCCAGTTCCCCTGGCCCTTGGGTCGCGGCTTCTGCCACGGGCCCCTCGAGCCCCTAGGTTTGGAAGGGAACTTCCTTTGCCCTCCCTCAGGGCAGGCACGTTGCATGTGCCCGAGCTTCCCACATCCGTAGCAGCGGATGGAGCTCTGTACGGCCGTACCCAGTTCCATGGGTACCGGCCCTGTGCTAGCTCCAGCTGCTGGAGCTCCTTGCACTGCGCCTGACGACGCATTGTGGCCTTGCCACACCGACGTGGGAGTACGAGCCTGTCGGTGGCTGTACTCCTCCTGGAGGGCGATCTGGATCGCTTCCTCCATAGTGTTCGCATGCACGCGGAACAACTGTGTGCGGGATGGGCCCACCTTCAGGCCATCCATGAACACGGTCACTTTGATGTGTTCAGGTAGGGGGTTCCCTACCAGAGATGCAGCGAGTACTCGCATCTCCTGGATGTACTCATGCAGCTCACGCTTCCCTTGTTTACAGGCAAGGAAGCGCGAGCGCTGGCGATACTCATAGTTCGCCGGAAGGAAGGCGGCTCTAAGCTGTTGACACAGCTGGGCCCAGGTTGTGAAACAACCCGGCGTTATCACTTCGCGCGTGTACGCCCAGGCCTTCGCCCAACCTCCCAGGTTGGACAGGGCGAAAGCGACTCGAAGTCGCTCGGTCGAGATTAGAGCCGCGTCCATCGCGAGTTCGACCTCTCGGACCCAGAAGTGGAGGTTCTCTCCCTCCTTCCTCTCGTAGGGGTTAACCTTAAGCCTCAACGGCTTAGGTTGGGTTGGCTTCATCTCAGCCACGGGGGTCTGCAGCCCCTGTACGTGGGCGATAAGCCCTCGCTCGTACGTGTCGAACGCCTCGATGCGTTCGACCTGCTCGGCCGGCGTAGCAGCCGCCAAGCTTCGGAGGGCATCTCCTCCAAAGATGCCCACCATCCTCCGGACCGACTCAAACTGAGAGTCGGTCAAATGAGGAAACTCCCCTCTATCCATCCTGACTTACCTTGTAGGAGCCACAGAGGATTCAGGTAGTCAATCTACCCGCGTAGGCGTGGATTGACTACAAGTGCTACCAAGTGTGACGGGGTCACACGAGCACCTTGCTTAGAGGAAGCGTGCTATTAAGAGTATACAAACTCTAAGTGAACGGCAGTTCACTAGTCCCTGGTCTTAGGGGACTTAATAGCCAGTTTAGAGTAGATTTTAGACTGATTTATTTATAGTTAATTAGGTCCATTTGGCCTGTAATACAAATTACTAATTAACTATACTTTATCGTAATTATGCATATAAAAGGTAGGTTTAATGTTATTGGTTGGCCCTCAGCCACCGAACCTACGTGGCAGTAGTGTGGCTCACACCACAGTGTGGCCCACACCACTCCATCAGAGTATTAAAACAAATACTCGCAGAAGTATATCTACTTCCAAAGGCGGTACTGTGGTGAAGTGGATTTGAAAGATTTGGCATGGGAATATCCAGGAAAGATCCGATTTGGACGTGATCGGACCTGACGTGATGTGATTGGAGTAGATGACGAGCTGATGTGGGTGGATCTGGTTGTGGATCCAGTTGATGGATAAGATTGATGGAGATTAGTGACATCTTGGGTGGGATGTGATAGATGTATTGGCATACGATCTATACATGTATCCAGATCCGAAGATCTGGGAAGATCTCGTATGGATATGGATGATGTGGGACTTGCATGATTGTAATATGGGTGCAACAGTATGTCTATATACACTGTGGAAATCGGAGATCTAAGCCTAGATGTCCAGATCTAGGCTATAATCTAAATCCGTGGAAACCAGATCGGTTCACATATGCGGGTCCATACAGGGAACTTGGATCAAGGCTCCTGGACCTAGATCCATAGGCGGATCCGAGTGATCCGGGATCTAGGGATATTATGGCAAAGATGAACGATGACTGGAGGATTAGCAGCATGGGATAAGCTCGGATACATTATGATTACGATTATCACGAAGTATTACCACTGGATCATGCATGGAAACCCTAGATCAAGGAGATCAAGGAGATCTAGCCGATCTGGAATTGGATCAGCATGATCTAGCCTTATTAAGGCATGATCTGACTCGGGAGACGTGTGATCTGGACATTATGGTGGATGATTACGATATTGGAGAAAGGAGAAGGCCAGATCACAACATTGCGACTAGTGATCTAATGTTTATGGTTCAGATCCAGGGTGATCTGCAAAGATGTCGACTGCTATGATGGTGAGGACAAGAAAGGACAAGAATCAGGATAGCGTAATCAGTCGATGTGTCGTTAAGGATAGGATACAGGATGGGATAGGTCTTAACATTAAATCAGAACCGAATTTGCATCGTACGACACAAGTGCTTCGCTACGCGCCTGGAAACGGGAACTACATTGGCCCTACGGTATTAATAGCGATTTAGGTGTATAGATCTAGGGTGGTTGATAATATCTAGATAATATATTGGCTAGATCCAACCTCCTAGTATCTTACCCTAAGTGCAGATCCAAGATCCCGGTATTAATTGCTTAGCCGGTAGATCTTCGGTTTCTCAAGTATCAAGATCGCGCTATAGGAAGCGCCAAGCAATCAAAGGACCCCGCGTAAAGGGAAATCGACACTAAAGGAATTACTACAAGGCCAGATCCAGATCTAGGCCGCCGGATCCAAGCTTGATCTAATCGCTTGGACTCCGGATCTACTACTGGCGAGTGGTGTGAAGACTTCCACGCTACTCTACGACCCCAACGTCACGCCAAGACGTTCAACTAACACCGATCGAGCAACTTAGCAGTCACCAAGAGAGGAAGATCCAGCCCAACCGACGGGTACACAAGGTGAGCAAGTTCAGCAGATCACGGATCATCGGAGGACCCCCTTCGTTAGTCGGTGTCCGGGCATTGGTGGGAAGTTGGATCTAGCGATCTCGCAGATTTTGCTGATCCCGCTACACCACAATGGTGCGCGTGCCCGGATCTGTTGGTGACTCGGGATTTCACCGTGAGTCTCAAGAAGATGTTCAAGTGAAGGTTGAACAAGGGGAACAAGCGTCATCGGACCTCGGATCGACGATGACGCCGCTGAATGAATCAAGATCCGCGGATCAGCAGAGCGCTAGGAGGAACTCTGCTGACGGAAGAGAGGGTGATCTGGATCCAGATCCAGATCTAGAAGAAAAACCTCTACCTCCACAGGTCCCCGCAGGGACCCCGGCGGATCTCGACGCAAGTCGAGATCCGTCAACAAAACAAGGGAAGGCGAAAGTGGAACCGTACAGATTGGTCGGATCCCCGATCGAGCCTCCACCATATCCACCCAAGGATCCTTCAATCTCCAGATCCGATAAGAAGAAGCCCAAAAAGAAGTCAACACGGAAGAAGATGAAGGCTCCAGAGATTGACGACGAAGATCAGATCGGATCTAAACCTAGATCCAGATCGGGACAAGGCTGGTCAGACGAAGATCTGGAGAATTTATTCTACCACAAAGAACTTCGCGAGTTCCTGGATCGAGATCCCGTGATGCGGATCCTGAGGCTGAAGCAGGTCGGAGATCCAAGAGAACCCGTATCAGCTCCGATCAAGACTGCCAACAAATTAGAAGCAGTCAAGGATTTATTACGACTGTTGAAGGAAGCAGGAATGACCACGGGAGCTTTCGATGCGGATGATGTCTTTGATCTAGATCTCAAGGTGATCCAGACTGCCACCAAGGATCTATTCTCCAAGCTCAAGATCCTCGTCGGCGAGATTCCCCAGATCACAGATCCAGTGCCATCACCTCCAGCAAGTATTACGGATCGCCAAACGTCCTCATCACATTACGCCTCGGCTGCCGAGGACGAATCAGATTTCTCATCGGAACCAAAGCGAATGTCTCTGGGACCCTCCGGTACTTCAATGCTGGAGGCGAGATCCAAGATCCAACGTCGGAATCAGCCGAGATCCGGCCGCTTAAGGACGATCCCGACCTCCGAAGACCAGATCACAGCAGCCACGACGTCAGATGCCTCATCAGGCACCTTACAGAAGTATTTCGAAGCAGCCATGAGTAGATTCCTGGCGGAACAGCGAGGGCCGATCATGGATCAAGGAGCGACGAAGACTCAGGATCCAGGATCACAAGATGTAGATATGGAATCTGTGAGATCTGAACGTAGCACATCTCGATGGGAGTATGATCCGGACGATATCGACTTCCCCACGGCTGCTCGAGCGACGGTCGCGACCGCTACGACCGGATCAGCCGGATCAACCATGATCCAGAGAGTCCGGATCTCCGCGATCTCAGATCTCAAGGAGTTCACGGGGAAGGATCAAGACGAAGATCGAGCCAGAGCGTGGATTGGCAAAGTGAAATCGGCGTTCATGCGAGATCAAGCCTCCGATGAAGAAAAATGTTTGACCTTTGCGGATCTATTGGCTGGATCCGCCAAGAATTGGTATCGGCAACTAAGCAGATCCACCCGTAATAAATGGTCGGATCTGCTTAAAGCTTTCCAAATCCAGTACTGCGGATTGGGGGTATCAGTGGCTAGACAATACTATCACGCTCGGCGTCGACCAGAAGAATCTCCCCTCGATTATCTTTACCGTCTGAATGTCGCCGGATTACGTGCAAAGTTGAAGATCAAGGATGGTAATGTGAAAGATCGACGCGAACATGTGGATCACTACATCGAAACTTTGGAAGATCAAGATCTAGCTGACAGGCTGACTCTGCTACGACTATCCGACGCGGATGATCTCGAAGAAGTGCTACGAGCCCGTGAACGTGCAAAGAGCAGACAGAAGAAGGCCGCATTCGGATCCAGCAAGTACCGGCAGAAGGCAACTAATCCAGCACCTGCAGCTACGACAAAACATGTCCGCGCGGTGCAGATCCGGACCATGGAGTCTGAATCTGAGTCTGGATCCGATGGATCGGATGGATCTGACTCGGATGGAGACAATCATCGGCGGATCTACCTGGCAGCTGAGCAGGATGTCACTCCAAAAGTGGAATCTGGTATGGAGAAGGTCGAGCAAGTACCAATCACCCACAAGTCGACAGATCAAACCCCACCAGATCACAGATCCCGGATCCAGAGCGGCGGATCCGATCGGAACCGTTGCTCGCACTGTGGATCCAAGAAGCATTCAGATCTAGGATGCTGGAGACGCCTTACTTGTCATAAGTGTGGCAAGCGAGGACATCCGGCAGATCACTGCCTTTTTGTGTGCCGAGGGTGCGGAGAACTACATGATATGGGAAAATGTCCTATGGAAGAGTTCTACAACCAGATCCGCCAGTGGTTCAACCCAGCCAAACATGCAGGTATGCTTCCAGAATCTGCCGAAAAGATGTTAAACTAGGACGCTCGCCGGGTTGGAATCCGGTACGAGCCGAGCGCTCTAGATACTGCATCTATGCATTTGTGAACAAGAAATCGGTAGATCAGGGTAACAAGATCCCAGATCTACGCGGTAATACATGTGATCTGAATGGAAATCGTGCTGTCGCAATCTCAAGTGTCCGCCAGGCGGATGATTACTCCAGATCTGAAGTAACCATGATGGTGGACCTCCATCCAGGAGAGATAAGGGGTTACTGGAAGCAACGGGATCCAGATCTGTGGTTCCAGCCCACAGATCAGGAGAATATACCAGTGATCCAAAAGCCAAGTCAGATCAAGGAGATCCGAAGGCCCGAAGTTATGGATCTCTTGCCAGGGGAATCTCGGGGATATTGGAAACACTATGCCCCGGGGAAGTGGTTCCGACAAGCCAAGATCACTGGTAAGATCAACAATGAGAGGGGGATCTTGCTCTTAGATACAGGCGCCGAAGTGTCCATAGTGGATACGGCCTTTGCTCGTAAGGTTGGGTGCTATATCGATACGAGCCAGATCCAAGATTGCGTTGGGATTGGCGAAAGTGTTTACAGGACAGAAGGGAGAACCCGGATCAAGATCACTATGGCCGGATCGCTGGTTTACTTTTTCGATATTTGGGTTGGAGATCTGGCAGGCCAAGATGCCATCCTGGGTATGGATTTCATGGTACCGGCGGGGATCCGACTGGATCTAGCCTATGGATCTATAAGCTTACCTGATGAGGTGCGGATCCAACTTAGTGGGCGTCGACAGCTCTACAACGACAAGGCCAGGCTGGTAACTGTGGGAGAACATATCCAGATCGAGATCGGACAGTCAGTGGAACTTCAACTACATCTCCGAATGTCGGATCACGAGAAGTTCTGGGTTACCCGGGGGATCGTTGGGTACCTACGGTGGTAAAAGGTCTTGGGAAGAGACGGTATCTGCAGATCACCAACGTGAGCGATAAGGCGATCATATTGCAAGAAGATGTGAGAGTTGGGATCTGGCTATCGGGTGATCACATTCCCCGGATGCCAGGATTTGTCTCGGTGGGGTCACGTCGGTATATGGAATGGCAAAATCTGGCTCTGGAAGCCACGGTGGAGGAAGATCCGAGCATGATGAGATCTTGATGGAATCAACAGAGCCGATGGTGGATCGACTTCCTACCCAGCACCTCGGGTATCCTGAAACGACCCGAGATCTCGCAGATACAGGTAAAATCAGTGTTGACGATCGAAGGTCAAACATCAGCGGGAATAGATCCGCAGGATCAGACCCTGATCCAACCGATAGAGACCGAGGTGATAAACCAAAATATGGATCAGGTAAAGGCGGAGGATTTGGATCCAGTGACTGGAGGGTTAGCTGAAAGAGACCATCGAACAGTTATCTACCCCGATACAGGAGGCGCTCCCAGAGGATCGAAAAAATTCCCAGATCAAGAGCCGGATCCGGAAGTACATTACCATGAAGGTAATGATCTGTATGCGGAAGATGTAGATCAAGAGATGGCGATCCTTCCAGAGATCAACCCCACCACGGATGAGGTGAAGATTGAGGATATCCAAGTTGGAGATCCAGGGATCCAGACTACGGCGGAGATCGAACGATTACGTCAGAAGATCTGGAAATATCGACATCTTCTCATCGGAAAGGGAATGCTCTACCACCGGCCGCAAGGGGTGTGGTGTGTGATATCGATGTGGGAAACGCTAAGCCAATCGCCCAACGAGTGAGGAAGATCGCACCTCGATTCCGCGAGAAGTTATCAGATCTGATCAAGGGATATTATCAGCTAAGATGATCCGTTATTCCAGATCACCCTGGGCCTCACCGATCGTGGTGATCGTGAAGAAAAATGGGGTGGACATCAGGCTGTGTATTGATTATCGCCTAGTCAATAGTCTTACTCAACTGATGGTCTACCCTATGCCCCTGATCAACGATCTTCTGGAAGATCTGGATAAAGTCCTGTGGTATTGCTCTTTAGATATGGCCAGTGGATTCTGGGTGGTGACTATGACAGATCGAGCTCGAGCGATCTCAGCTTTCGTTACCCCATTCGGGCTATTCGAATGGAATCGTATGCCGTTCGGCTTGAAGAATGCGCCGCAGATCTACCAACGTCTGATCGACAACGCCTTATATGGATTCACCCGGATCCCACCTCCTGGATCAGATCCAAGATCCACAGACGTGTTTGAAGTAGGAGAGGCCGATGATCCAGACAAGCCATCAGTGATCGGGCGCAGATCGTATATCGATGACATCCTCATACCGGCGGGTAGCTGGGATCAACTATGTGATCGAGTGGACGCCCTACTGGAGGCGTGTGATAAATGGAACCTGTCGATCAGTGTGGTGAAGAGTTTCTGGGGTATGAATAAAGTGGAATATCTGGGCATCGCGTTTCGAAAGATGGACTGGAGGCGAATCCCAAGGATCTAGCGGCATTAACGGATCTAGCGTTTCCTGGATCGCTGAGATCGATGCAATCTTTTCTGGGCAGCTTGAATTATTACAGCCGATTTATCGAAGACTATGCTATCTACGCAGCCGTGCTGTACGAGCTGAGGGAGGTCGACTTCGCCGCAATGTCCAAGGATGATGTGCGGATCCAGATCAAGCGAAGTATGGAACATAAAGGGTTGGATCAACCAGATCTGAAGGAAGATCCTGGATCGGACCTGGCACTAAAGCCCACGGGCCGTCGGATCCGGGAGAACTAGATGGAGTCAAGATGGATCCACGATGGATGCGTGCTCATCGGGCCTTCGAGACACTCAAATCGAAGATCGCATCCACTCCGATCCTACGCCATTTTGATATGGATCGGGAACCCGTGGTGACCGTATATGCGAGTGATTGGGCGATCTCGGCAGCTCTCGTGCAAGAGTACGACCAGATCTACTACCCGATCACCTTCGTGAGCCGGACGTTAAAGTCGAACGAGCTGAATTACAGCCCAGTGGAGAAAGAAGTGTTGGCGCTGCTAAGGATCCTGGATCTCGGATATAACATGTTGGTGGGACGCCGGATCCGGGTGTTGACTAGACACTCCACGTTGGCCTGGTTATTTAGATCGACCGGATTACAAGGGCGATTAGGCCAATGGGCGTCACTGCTATCACCGTGGACATTAGAATGTGAAGTGCGTTAAAGGAGAAGAAGAGATCCTAGGGGTGATTGCGGCTAGCATCACGCCCAGATCCATGGTGGATGAAGCGTTGATCCAGATCTCGCCCAAGAAAGAGCCACGACGGAAGATCCAAGCTCCGATTCCTGTGATCCAAGCGGATGAGGAGCTGTATGTTGTCAGTTTCGATGGATCAGCCCGCGTGAAGCGTGGAGGTGGCGCATACAGTGCGATCTTGTGGAAGTTGCCTGAATGGACGGTGATCCAGGCCAGATCGGCCTATGCGGAAGATCTTACCGTCAACGAGGCTGAATATCATGGGCTGTTACTATGTCTGGATCTGTTAAGTACTGTGGATCGCAAACGAGTGGTATTCTGCGTGACTCTAATCTGGTGATCCGACAAGTCAGGGGTGAGATCGAGTGTAAAGCACCCGGTCTGACTTTACTCAAGCAAAGGGCTTTAGATCGTCTGAGGGACTGGCCAGATCACGAACTTGTGCATGTGAAACGAGATTGGAACGGCAGTGCGGACAGTTTGGCTAGTGCAGCGCTACAACGACAAGGTGGAGTGAATGTCGAGTCGGATGAGGATAAGCAGGATCTGATCACGTTGAACCGATTGGATGAGGTATTGGTAGTCAAGAGGACGGATCAAGCAGCCCAGATCACGGCGGTAGTGACTCGATCAGGCCTGCGATCTACGACGCGGACGATTTCGATCCGCGATCATTACGGGAGGAAATAGTTCGAGATCTCAGGATCGATCGGATCCGACAAGCCCAAGACGAGGAGGCGTGGATCTCGGGATTGAAGAAATATCTGAATGGAGATCTACAAGATCTGACTCAGCAAGAAGCCAAATCATATGCTATCTAGCAGCCGATTATGATTTGGATCACCATGATCTACTGTTCTACTGTCCCTCACGAGACCGACGGATGCAGATCGAGATAAGCTGATGCGACTAGGTGATCCCGGAAACTCTATATCAGGACATACTACATCACTACCA